>JAESVK010000656.1:1074152-1103663 GCA_017140935.1 Hamamelis virginiana | reverse complement strand
TATATATATATATATATATATATATATATATATATATATATATATATTAACATCTACTCCATATTTGAGGATTTATGGCTCTAATTTAATTTTTTAGAATGAGAAAATTACAATTACCCTTTTATCGTTTTGAGAAATACATAGATTCTTCTTTAACTTTTTGAAATAATATTTTTTTTTCTTTAATTTTTAGAATAAAATAACCTTTATCCTTTTTATTAGTTTAAGAAATAAATTAATTTTTACATCATATAAAATATTAAATTTGTTCTTATTTCATTTTCAAATATTTACGTTAATTAATTTATTGTTACATATATTATTTAATATTTTGAAATGCATACATCCTTAATTAATCTCGAATATATGTCTAAAATAATATATAAAATATATTCAGTGATTTGACCCATCTGATGAAGATTATTTTGAAAATTTATTATAGAGTAATGCTGCATATCCTCCAAATCAATCCTAGCCTTCATTTATTATTAATTAAAGAATTTGCTTAAAAAAAAAAAAAAAGGGAGTTAGATTAACCACCACATCATTTGAGATAATATTTTTAGAAGATATATCATTTTTTTTTATTATATATTTGACCTAGAAATAAATATTATACTGGTTGAACATCTAATTTGCATTTTTTTTTTTTTTAATCTTTTAACATTTCACACAAACATAATATAAAGTTATTATATACTCTATATATAAATTTTTTATTTAAATATTTTTTTTATTTAAATTTTGTAACATTTAATATAAAGTTATTTATATGGAGATTTTATTTAGAGATTTTACACATTTTGATTACGGTTATTAGTTTATAAAATGATTGAAAGTTACATATAATATTGTGATAGCCCCCAATTTATACAATATTGGTCTTTAAAATGAAACTAGATCTTCTGATTTAATTTTTATGTGGTTAAGTTTGCTTGGATACTAAAATCATGACACATCATATAAATTTATTATTCATGTTTCAATTTAGATAAGATGTGATGATTTTAGCTATCCAAAAAACTATAGGCATGGAAAAGTTGAGGTAGGGGCAGAGGCAGAGGAGGCCTTTAAAATTACTTGCATGAACAGAACATAACTTTAGAGATGCTACTTTAAAATCGGCCATTTAAGGATTTAAATGGCATTTTACACACTGGTATTTAAGGTAATTTGTAAGTGTGTTACTATTTGCACATAAATTGGCTTTTAATAATTACGAGGGTATGCCAAAATCATTTTGGTTCAATGAAAAATAAATCATTTTAACTTCGGGTGCTGATTAATCATATGAAAGTCAAGAAATCAATAAAAGACTATTGATTATCGACCGATTAATAAACCACCTTAAAAGTCTGATTGAAATGAAAAATAGGCAATTGTGAAAAAGGGTTGGGTGTTTTCCTTTAACAGGATTCTTTCATTGTCTATGAATGATCAATAAGACTTTAACAATAAATAAATTGGAAGGAGAAAGTAAAGTAAGCTAAGTAAACTAAGTTATGAAATTAAAGCAAGCTACAGAAAATTGAAAGTGATGTTGTATTTACTTGTAAATTTTACTAGAAAGAGTAGACATGACTGTTAATTGAAGAGTAGGTTTACAGCTAAGTAAAAAATAAGTACAGGAATAGAAAGATAAAATTGAGTAAACTATTAATAGTTTTGAGATGACTAGGGGCGGAGCTATATGCATTTCAAGAGGTGCCATTTATGCATTTCAAGGGGTGCCATGACTTTTCAGACTATAAGATATTATATATGCTATATATACTTGCTATATATGTATATATATGAGTGAAGAAATTCATTGGCACTCCTTCACACGTCCCCGGCCCCACCCAAACTTTGCAAAAGTCCAACCGGGCAATTCTAATTTTCCAAGAAAGTAAGTTAAGTTATCAAACAAAGTAAGTTTTGTTTGGTTGAAAAAATTAGTTTGAATTTTTTTTTTTTGGAAGATTCAATAGATATTGGTATTTATTTTTCACGATGAAAATCAGTCTTTAATTTTACTATATTTTTGTGTTTGAAATTTGAATTATTTTCTTTAATGTTTTGACACCCCTAGACAAAATCTTGGTTCCGTCCTGGAGATGACGTTTAGTGTCTTTTCCTCTGTCTTCAGCTTTATTTAATATTTATAGATAAAAATTCCAAAACCCATTCCCCACTAACCATTGCTTACTCCTCACTTCACTGTTAGTTGCCTATCTTCATGCCACTCATCCTACAAATAGGAACTACTCTACGGAACTAGCACCCGACTCCTCTCATCCACAAGTAGAATTCCATACCCAATACAAGTCTGATCCACATATCATTAAATAAATTAAAATTATTTTTTCTTTGTTATTTAGGGAGGAATATAAGTATAGGCTTTAGACATTTCATATATGAGCAATGTCAGAGTTCACATGGGTCTACTATCGTGGCCATACGTGGAATGATGAGATTGTGAGGAAATAGTGCCACAATGATATCTCCGCAGCCAGTGAGTTGGCTGTTGTCCTTTTAGCAGGCTGTGCTTATCGGTAAAAATCTTAGCAACACCAACTAACCAACCATCGAGCGACACCACAACATTAAAAATGATATATTGGCCATTTTCAAAATTTCGTGCGGTTTGGTGGCTGGACAATCCTGACTCTTCAGCTTCATTTCGGACTAATCTTCTTGCGGGGTTATTGGTGTGAAAAGGCACTGGCCCGCTGATGGATCCAATAAGTAATAAATCAGGTCAATTTTTATTACTTGGCTGAGTATTAGATTGTAATATCTTATGGTAATAGATAATATTTAACTTAATTTTATTTAAATATTTTAATAACTATTAAATATATATAAAATAACATTTAAAACAAATATATTATTGGATTAAACAATTTTTTTATGAATACCATGCTCGTAAAAAATTAAAGAAATCTAACAATTAATTTTTGAATAATATGATTATAGAGGATTAGTGATATTTTAAAGAACAAATTAGATATTTTTTTATATTGTCATTTTTAAAAAACCAATCGTTGGATTACTGTGATTTTTCACAATATGATATTATAAGAAGTTTGTTCAATTCAACGGTAGATTTTTAGAAATATATTGTATAATTAGCCATACACATGTGACTTGAGCAAGTAAATTACAAGGTTCACTTAGTATGAAATTGAGTGGGGTTACTTGATTAGAGCCAATCACCAATGACATTTAGAAAAACTCACCGTTGGATTAGATAAACACATTATGAATGCGATGCTCGCAAAAATCATAGCGATCCAATAGTCAATTTTTTAATAATGACTATAGAAGAATTGTGATATTTTGAAGAACAAAAGATACAATTTTTCACATTAGCATTTTTCAAAAATAGATCATTAAAATATTGTGTTTCTTTGCAATCATAGTATTATTCATAAGAAGTTTGTTCAATCCGACGGTAGGTTTTGTATTTTACAAATTACGGATCTTTTATTTTAATAAGTCTTAATTAAATGAGCCTGTTCACGAGTCTGTTCAGTATCTTCATGAACTCGCTAATTTTTTAAAAAAGAAAAAGAAAAAGAAAAAAGTTTATTTAGTGGAAGTCACAAATTATCTTTTTTAATTAAGAATCTCATATATTTTTTTATTAAAATTATTATTTGTTGACAATAATCTTTAAATCTTTTTAATTTGACTATGGTGATGCAACTCTCTCCTACCAAAATTGTATACATTTGAAATATGAATAAAATAAGTTTTTTTTTTATTTAATTATTATTTATTCATGTACTTTAATAGTTATGTTTTTTTGTTTTTTTCCTTTTTGTTTTTTTATATTGTAATTTAAATGTACTAAAAGAAAGTGAAAAAAAATTTAAAATTGACAAAAAAAACCGTTAGCTTGATCAAGCCAGTCTATTAGTCCAATTTGATTCGATCCATTAGTCCAATCCACTAGCCTGATTCAATCTGATCCGGTTCATTATCTTAGTGGACTAGTCTAATGGACTAGATTGAACAAACCTTTTTCTCTTATTGGATAGACACAATCCGATTCGTTAGTTCATTAATCCACTATCTTAACGGGTCAGCCCGTCCGATCCGCCCATTTTGACACTGCTATGTGGGCAGATGCGGAACCATAAATTCAATTTAGAGCAACTCCAGTCGGAGCTGCAAATTTAGTTTTTCATTGGGATTTAAAGAGCCACGCCAGACTCTATTGTTCTAAAAGGAGTAGTATTTGTCAGCTTCAAAATTAAAAATAGTTTCTCACTCTTGACTGGAGTTGCAAATTTACTTTTTCATTGGGATTTAAAGAGCCACGCCAGACACTATTATTCTAAAAGGTGTAGTATTTGTCAGCTTCAAAATTAAAGATAGTTTCTCGTTCTTCAAGTATTTGTCAGCTTAAAATTGAAAATAGTAGATGCTTCAAGCTGGCGAGCTTGACATAACCGATATTAGAGAAACAACAACTGTGATCTTCTCTTCACGTAGGTGGGTAATCGGTTTGGCGGTGACTGACAACGGCCGGTGAGGCAGTGGCGAAGGTGGTGACGGTTTGGCCTTGGGTTCATCAGTGGGTTGGTTAGGTGCGAGTGAGTGTGTTAGGCGGCGATCCGAAGAGTATGAGGGCTGACTTGTGTTGCGATGGATTCGTGGGAATGGGTGTGTTGGGTGAATTGATGGCTGGCTTTGGGCAATTTAATGAAGGGTTTGGGGTCTGATGATAATGATTTGCACTTTTTTTTTTATTTTTTGAGTGCATTGGTGGCATGAGAGATATAGATGTAAATACTTGAATCACTGTGGCTGGTTGAAGTAACCCTAGTAACAGTAGCATCACGTGGAGGGGATGCAGTAACTCGTGGATCAGAATCAAAGCACGTGGAATGGTGAATCATCATAGAGAAGAAGACAAACAAAAACAGTAGAGGGTTTAGCATCACGTGCTAAGCATGTGCATAATTTTGTAGAGAAATTATGCCACATCACGTCACGTCATTGTCAAAATTGGCTGGTTTGATAAGTTACGTGCTATTTCTATCAATTTTGAGTAACGGGGTCACTGTTTGGCTTAAATTGAAATTATAACTTTTAATTTGGTACTAAATCGAGTTAAAAAAAAATTGACGACCTGGATTGAAAATCAGTATAAAGTTCATTGTACTAAAACAGAATTAACCCAAAATTTAATCTAACTTTAAAAATAAAATTTGTGAAACAAATTGAATTCATATTTATTGATTTAATGTTATTTTATATAATTTTTAATTTTCAATTATTTAATTTTTATTTTTAATTTTTAATTTTTTTTTTATATATATTGAAGGGCTTTGACCCCTCTACTTAGTCTATTCTAATCTTTTTTCCTTGCACTATTATCATTGGACTAGCTCCAATATCTTTTAAATATTCATTTCAATTGTATTATTTACACTGTATCTGAATTTTAACAAAGAACTAACGTGCAAGTGGTACAATGCTATATATTTATAATTAAATAACATTAAAAAGAATAGATCCAACCTCATCTCATTTTACAAACTTTCAAACATATAGGATTACTAAAATCAAGTGCACCTAATGCATCTTGCATCATGTGATTTCATTTATAGTCACTTGCAGAACATATTTGAGAAGAACATATTTGAGAAAACCAACCATTGGATTAGATATTTCTCTTATGTACAACATGCCTTCCAAAAATCACAGTAATCTAATGGTTGGTTTCTAAAAAATTTAGCCGTAAAAAAATTGTGACATTTTAAAGAATAAAAAAGTCACAGTTTTTTAAAGTTATATTTTTCCATATCATTCTGCCAAAACTTTTGGTAGGAATGACATACATAAGAGGAGTTTTCTAATCCAACCGTCAGTTTTCCAAAATATGTTCCGGAAGAAATCACGTTCACCGATGCATCTGGTGCACGTGATATTAGCACTCTTGAACCTATAAATATTCCAAATAGTACATGTGGAAAAGAAAGGTAAATATTATTTTTGTTAAATTTCAAACAATGGCAACGGTCAGTTTTCCAAAATATGTTCCGGAAGAAATCACCTTCACCGATGCATCTGGTGCACGTGATATTAGCACCCTTGAACCTTTAAATATTCCAAATAGTACATGTGGAAAAGAAAGGTAAATATTATTTTTGTTAAATTTCAAAAAATGGTGACTTTTATAATGTGTAGTTTTTAATTAATATTGATATACAATTTCAGTGGATATTGACGACATGGACTGATGAGGAATGTAAGTTGATCATGAAGAACTGTTACGATGCTTTGCCGGCGGGAGGGAAGCTGATTGCCTGTGAGCCAGTGCTGCCGGAGCAAACAGACGATAGTCTTAGGACACGTGCCCTCCTAGAAGGAGACATATTTGTGATGACAATCTATAGGGCCAAAGGTAAGCATAGAACTGAAGAAGAATTCCAGCAGCTCGGTCTCTCTGTTGGTTTCCCCCATTTCCGACCTTTCTATGTCGACTATTTTTATACTTTGCTTGAATTCCGAAAGTGATTTAAATCATGGCTTTCTTCAATTTCAACTACTCTTAATATAAGACTTGAAAGACATGAAATTCTAAACTTTGGTAGACTTTAATTTGAGCTTATTGAGGAAATGAATCGAGACAAGGCAATCATGGAAAAAATGAAAAGATATGGAAATCAATCAAAAGAAAGTCAATGATGAGAGCACATCAAGGAAGAAGATTGAGAGATTATTAAGAATGAAGAAATATCAAAGAATTTGATTTGGTTTTATCTTCTTCTTTATGTGTTTCTATTCTTGTGTATTTCCATATTGTTTACTCTTATTCTCTATATAAACTCTCTAATGGAACGGTTGTAATCAAGTAATTATTAATGAGATTTAGTTTTTCTTCATGGTATTAGAGCCACCGATCCACCTATGATTAATGGGTCCTCTTTTTGTGCTTTATTCTGCTGGCCACCTAGATTATTATTTTTTTCTAATCATATTTTCCTCCTAAAATTTATCAAATTTTCTATTTTTTGATATCCTAAATCTTGTTACAACCACATACCAAACCTTGAGTTTTTTTTTTCCATTGTTACTCATGCGAAAGCGTTTGTGATAACACAAAACCATTATCAAGATGACCACCATACGGCCGGTGCTACTTCATTAAAAAGAAGCTACTTTTGTATTGGGATTTTCAATCCAAGTTTACAAAACTCAATGAAGATTTGGCCTAGATTATGGCCTACGGTGATATGAAGTTTGTTTCGTGGAGTTTTCTTTCTCATACTTTTAAAAGTCTAAAGGTTATGAGCCTATAGAAGCTTGGCTTAGGTTTTAGCTCTTGGAATCAGGTCTTTGGGCCATAAAGCTTTTGTTGGCTTTACGAAGCCTCATTATTGCTTTATAATTAATCTATTGCGGTCATTTTTGCCCGATGAATATTATCATACAATTGTATTAATGGTGGCTTATTTAATTTTCATCTATTTGCATCAAATTTACCAAGATTTTTGTTCAAAATCTTCATAAGTTTGAGGGGGAGTATTGAGGAAATAAATCAAGACAAGACAATCAAGGAAAAAATCAAGAGATATGGAAATTAATCAAAAGAAAGTCAATGATGAGAGCACATCAAGAAAGAAGATTGAGAGAATATTAAGAATAAAGAAATATCAAAGAATTTGATTTAGTTTTGTTTCCTTTTTTGCGTTTCCATTCTTGTGTATTTTCATATTGTTTACTCTTATTCTCTATATAAACTCTCTAATGGATTGGTTGTGATCACGTAATTATCAATGAGATTTAGTTTACTTCAGAGCTATTATTTTACATTTTTTGTATGTTGGGAAAGAAGATAAAAATTAAAGAGGTAGCAGCTATATGAAGGGAGGGGAGGCCAAGCATAAAAATGATCCTATCAACATATACGTACTTTAGTTGAACCTTATAAATAATTGTGGAATAGGTACTTTTAAAAACTGATCATTGGATTAGATATTATTCGTATACATGTCATGCATGCTAAAAATCACAGTATCTAATTGTTGGTTTTTCAAAAATATCGCAGAGAAAAGTATGAGTTTTCAACTATCATAGTTTTTATAATTTATATTTTGAGATGCTAATATTGGATCACTGTGATTTTTGGCATGCATGATATCCATAAGAAAAGTTATCAAATCTAACGGTCGATTTTTGAAAAAATATTTCTCACGTACAATTAGTTAAGGACAACACGCTTACTTTAACTAAAATCAGCATATGTACACAAGATTTAGACCAGAGGCAGGCAGATTGCCCAATATTGTAATGTGAGAGTAATGATCCTATCAGCAAATGCTCCATGACCATTAGATCCCAGCCATGTTGAGAGGATCATTTCACTGAAATGTGAAGAGTTATTGCTTTTTACAATGGTGGTCATCGGCTATGTAATTATAAAATATTTTTGCCTGATTCTCTTAGGTCTTTATAAGTGGTTAAAATTCAGCTCTGAAAATTGAAGGATTCTGTATTTTGCCTTATGTAAAAGGTTTAGTCCATTAGTTTTTTTCATACGAAAAGAGAAAAAAAAAATGTCTTAGGTCTTGTTACAGGATAAAGTGGCCTATGCTTGTAACCAAAATTTTAAGCAATCACAATTCCGAAAAAGGTGATGTCTAGATGGCACCTAGGCCAAATTTGATAGTGTAACTAATTTAAATTGTGCATGATGTCATGGTGTTTGTTGAAGTTTGTTTATGAAATCCATTCTAGGTGAATTCTCAATGAGGGATGTAAATGAATCGAGTTGAGTAATTGACTATTCAAGTTTGATTTAATAAGGCACCGTTTGGATTTATTTTTTATAAGTACTTATTTGCTTTTTTAAAAATTTTCTAAAAAATTACATATTGCAAATTTTTAAAAAAGCAAATAAGTACTTACAAAAAACAAATACAAACGGTGCCTAAATTAATGAGTATTAAAATAAGATTTGAACTTAATTTCTTTATTTTAGAAGTGAACTTAAATGAGTCTTTTATTGAGTTAACATCGAATAATTTGACTAATAAAAGTAATATTGAACATTTTGAGTCAAATAAAAGTTTTACCGAGTTTTATTTTAGCATAATAATACGTCCAAAAATAAGGTTTGAGTTTAACTTGTTTATGTTATGAGTGAGTAAAAATGAATTTTGATCAAGCCGGAATGGATTAAAACTTCTTGTAACCCTAATTATTATACACATGGTTTAGACTTTTGAGAGATAAAAAAAAATTATGTGGGTGTTGGAGTGAGCTTAGGCTTTTACCTCAAGTGGGGCTTATGGAGGATGGAAATTCGATTGGTGATCTGGCCTCTCAAGGATGACAGTACTTAATTACACTTGACTACGATAAGTAACTTATCGAAAAGGTTCTGACGCTTATGTTAGAAATAATTTATATGAATCTTAGTCCTTAAAGTACTCTAAACATGTTCTTAATTTGATTTAATGGTTTATGTCTTTCCTTTATGGGATAAGATTTCGGATTATATTTCTTATGGATGAGAATTGACCTATTTATTATTCTCTTTTCCCATTCACATGTTGAGTTTTTACTTGAGAACTATTTTTCTCCCTAGCCTCTACGGGATTTATTGAAGGTTGATCCGTTTGTGTTAACTTTTTCTAAAATCACTTATAAAAATTATTTTTACACATCTCTTTAGAGTTATGCTTCTTACTTTTGCCACGATCACTTTTAGTATGGAAATTTTGTTAACCATTCTATCACCCCTCAAGTTCTCTAAAAGAAATCATCACCCCAACTCTTGAATCAAATAGAATTTTGTACTCCAAAAATGATTGTAAAAAAGACTAATGCAAACGAGCCTTTAGTATTACACTGTTTCACCCCTTACTTTTACCACAATAACTCCTAGAATGAAAATTTTGTTAACCATTCTATCACCTCTCAAGTTATCTAAAAATAATTATCACCCCAACTCTTAAATCAAGTAGAATTTTGAACTCAAAAAATGATTGTAAATAAAGCTAATGTATACAGGTCTTTTGCGTTACAGGAAGTTGATAGAACCCAACCCTACCCACATTAAGGATATCAAATTATCAATCCATATTTCACTACCAGCAAATACATCGCTAGCAATAATAACTAAATTCAGCCTTAATTCCAAGTACATGGAATGAGCTTAATCATTAGCAATAACATGTCCCAAAAGTACATAATAACTGTAGAAGTTAGGAGGTGTGGCTTGCTTCAATTATGTAATGCCATAATTACATCTCAAAATTTATGGAAACGACATAGTAATTTCCAATTTGGTACCCATAATGAGAGAATTCCTACCTGTTTTTGGTTGAGAGTTTTTCCTTCAAATCTCAATCTCATCGTCTAAGCCAAAAGAGTTTGGTTGGACTTGGATTGGAAAAGACATGTGTCCAAACAGTTGGATAGGACATATCGCCCGATGCGGACTCATATCACAGTTCGTTGGCGTCGAGGAAATCCGCTAGGCGCCACCTCAGTCTGGGAATAATTTCCAATTAATTATTTTTTTATAATGCCACCAAACCCAAGATATCTCCAGTTCACCACCCAATTTTCTTTTGTTCGTTTATGATTATGGCGGTTCTTACTGTCTTGCGCGGGTATTTCTTCACTTCTTTCTCTTTTTTTATGTGAATTTGAATTTTTAGTTACTCGTATCATGGAATAGATATTTTGAAAAATTCATCATTGGATTATATATTATTTTTTTGTAATTATCATGCATGTCAAAAATGTCAAAAATCTGACCGTCGGTTTCTAAAATACAGACTGTGAAAAGTATACCAACATCAAACGGCACAATTTTACTATCTCAATTAAAGAAATTGACTGTTAGATCACTGTAATTTTTGACATGCATAATATATATAAAATAAATATCCAATCAAACAGTGAAATTTTCAACTTTCAATCGAATATTGACTAAAAATCCAAATCATTGTAGAAACTTATATGTGTACGTACATATAAGAACCTACGTCCTCCTGCCCACCAAATCCAAATAATATTTCCGTGGATTGATCCAACTAGTCATAATCCAATCAATGCATGACGCGTAATATCCTTTTGAGTATGAATGCATTTTTGTTGAAGACGTGTCGGGTTAGTGTGGCGAGTGCGTCATTTTTATGTGCACTAGGCAGTACGTTAGCAACAGTTAAATCTCCATAACCGATAACGCGCCGGCTGTTTCGATTTGCACTTCACTACAAACGACACTGCTTAACTCCTTCCATCCTCTCTCTCTAAAACTCATACTCTCTCTCTCTCTCTCTCTCTCTCTCTCTCTCTCTCTCTAACAGATGAAACGCCAAACTTGATAGAAAATAAAATGACACCACAAAACAATGACCAGCTAGCTAACGATCACTCTCTCTGCTTTGTTTCTGTCAGTCCATTCTTTCTCTCTCTACAACTTTCTCTCTCTAATGTGGTGAATTGATAATGTGGGGGTGGTGTTGTGGTTGTGACGCAATCTTTGCAACTTGTGAGAGTAATTGAGTCAGAGGAAGAAGATAGAGAAGAAAAAATGTTCAAGTTGCACAGGAACAAGCCAACTAAATCAGGGGAGACGATTGATTTCAAATTCTCAAATTTTCAGGCCACTCAGGTTCCCTTCTCATTCTTCTTTCTGCTCTTCATTTTCATGAATTCTCTCTCCTTCCATTCTACATTTTCTGTGATGTAACAGTTCAGTTTGTAGTTATTTGATTGATCAATTGGATTATATTGCTTTATGTGGATATGTAGATGTATGTGAAATTTTACTCTGTAGAAATTGGTTGTTTAATTGGATCAAAGATACATTGTTTTGTTAATATGTAATTAATCTTTTTGATAAGATCAATGTACCCTCCGGTTCATCAACTGATGAATGATCACTATAAGATACGGAATGAATGATGAAGGGAAGGATTCTTTATAATCGAATCTACTATGGTCATTTGATTTTTGTTGGACAAAATTTTAGGGGGTTTATCTAATAGTGAATTTTGGTCCGTTTGGAAAATCAATGATGATTGCATGAAAGTTCAGTATCTGTGTATGTCGACATCAATACAAACTTCTAACTATAAATGTGACTATGTGAGTACGAGAAAAGATTCAAATGAATTATGTAGGTCCTGTTTGGGAAACCCATGGAAATTGAATTGTTTCCTTGTGTTTTGCATGTAATTTTGTTAACAAATCTATACTTGTGAATGGGCCAATTTAACAGGGCATTTCATGAATTTTGAAAATTGATCCTATGCCATCAATTATGGTTTATCTCTAACTGTTTTTAAATGACCCCATTCAAGATGATGGATTTGTACCTTCAATACTTTGAAAAATGTAAATGGACCCATTCAAATTCCATGGGACAACTAAATAGGCCTGTACAGTATGTAAATGTTTTCCACTATGAATTAAATTTTGTAAAAAAAGTCTAGAGGTGTGAAGTTTTTCCGTAATAAGCTCTAAAATTAGTACTACCCCTATCATATTTAGTTAGAAGCTTTTAAAATACTATTTTGGTTTCCTAATCTATAATTGTGGAGTTTTTTTACCTCCAATATGGGATTCAGATTGTATTCTTTAGTGAAGTGTTTGGTCCTCCCATTGAATTTAAATTCTTGCATTGCATTTTTTGTAGGAATTAAAATAATTCCATTATGTTTCTGGTAGCATTTATATGAGTTCATTTGTCTTCAAATTGCACACTGCCAACTTATGCTAGTTCAAATGCAGTGTGAAATTTGAATATATTCAAACTCTGCTCAAATTCTTGATAAAACACAATAGGCACATTCAAATTCCATTGGTTGTACAAGCGCACACAGAAGAAAATGAAGAATTCAGGGGTATTCAATGAAATTTTATTGATTAACGACGTTCATAGTTTGACCCAACCCCAGATATTCAGAAATTATACATGTGCTTTTGTAAGTAAAGTAAGTTTTACTTGCATGGATGTTAAAGTGTTGTAAAATGGGACGGCGACTTTATTAAATAATTGAAGAATGTTAATTCATTGTTAGTATTTCTCAGATGAGAAGCATTCCATGGCTTGTAAACTCTGATCTGAGCTAAAGTCTTCCAATAGTAGTAACATGTGCCCCTTACTTCAGCTAGTCTGTAGGGCCCTTCTCAATTGGGTCCCAACTTCTCTTCACCTGCGTATTTGGAGTTATCAAATACTTCCCTCAACACCAAGTCTCTCATTTGGAATTCTCGTGGATTAACCCTCTTGCCATAGCTTCTCATAAGTCTTTGTTGGTATGCAGCTAGTCTGATAAGAGTTTGCTTCCCTTTTTCTTCTACTAGGTCCAAATTGATTTGAAACTGTTTACTATTCTGCTCTGAATCTGTTGCCTCTGTCCTCAAGGTGGACATCCCAACCTCTCTATGGGGATCGTTGCCTCGACTCCACAAGAAAGTGCAAATGGTACTTCTCCTGTGGATAGTCTCATTGATGGTTCGATTAGCCCCTAGGACTCCTGGCAACTCTCCTACCCATTTTTCTTTAGCTTTGTACAACTCTTCTACCCATTCCTTCCAGTATCTTGGAGTTGAGTAGTAGTTCCTGATCTTTAGCTCTTGGCATAAGCTTTTTACCACTCCCCTATCAAACTGGGTGCCATTATTTGCAACAAGTGCTTGGGAAATACCACTTCTGCAAATGATGTTTTTCCAAATGAATATTTTTTTTTTTGGTTTCTTTTATGTTTGCTATGGGCTATGCTTCAATCCATATCGTGAAGTACTCTATTACTACTATCAAGAGTTTCTTTTGGCTGGGCGCAATGGCATAATTGTCCTTCTCTCTAGTACATTGTTTGATGGCTATGAAGATTAATCAAGGCTGCTTATGGCATATTTGTGGATTGTGCTTTCATCTAACTCTGTTTACTTTTCGGTCCGCTAACTGTTTCTTGTCCTTGTGCTCAAGAAAGCTAAAATAGTGAGCATCCATTGCGAATGAACAAATTTAGTCATGTAGCCTTCAATCCTCAGCCTCAGCCGGTTGAAACTATCATATACTTTAATTGAAGAATGGTTTCAAAAACCTGTGATATAACAAGGATTTCTAGTTAATTGATGCTTGCTTCTCCCATTCTATATGGTTTTTATGCTAGTATTTCAGCTTTCAATCTCCAATCAATGATACATGTTTTTAAAGGATATCTTAATGAATGGTCACAAAGATTTTACTTATTATAATTTTTTTGTGATGACAGGTACCAAAAGGATGGGACAAACTTTTTGTGTCCATTATTTCTATAGAAACTGGAAAAACAATTGCGAAGTCAAGCAAAGCTTTAGTGCAGAATGGAAGTTGTCAATGGACAGAAACTTTGTCCGAATCTATATGGGTTTCACAGAATGATACTTCAAAAGAGCTGGAAAAGTGTCTCTTCAAACTTGTTGTCACCATGGTATTATTATTGTTAACTCTATGTTCTAAAAGTCCCTTTCTTCGATGATATCTTTTTTTGCTAAATAGAAGTTTTGAGGGTTACTACTTATACCAACTCTCTGGTCTAATCCATATATCTTTTTCTTAAAAAAATGTTTTAAGAATTATTAATACTGCTAGTATTACTATTATTATCATTTTAACTACTTTTATATGCTGTGGCATCCTTTCTTTTCTGTTTATCATTAAAGAAATAGAAGTTTAAGATGACTGATAGATACAATTCCAAATGATTTGCTTCTTGTAGGGATCAGCTAGGTCTGGTATCCTTGGAGAGGCTACAGTCAATATGACAGGCTATATTAATTCAAATGCTTCTGTTCCAGTTTCATTGCCATTAAAGAAGTGCAAGTACGGGACAATTTTACAAGTGAGTTTTACAGTCAGATATTATCTATGTTTCTTTGTATTTGTTTGTTTATATATTTGTTTGCATTTATGCCACAGATGTATTTGTTTGCATTTATGTGAGTTCGTCTGGGAATCTGATTATTAAGGTCAATCGAATCTGGTTAATAAGGTCAATAGAATCAGGTTAAAAAATAGGTGGGATTAATAAGGTCTTTTTAATAGGGTGCATCCTATGCAATTGCTAAAAGTTACCAGAGTAAGTATGTGAAGCTAAAGCCTAGGGCATTTCCTCAACAATATTCTGTGTGGTTTTGTCTTCTTATAATACTACTGCTATCAAGTAAAAGTCATCTGATCAGGAGTTTTGGCTCTAACTTGGAATTCGTTGTCTGTCTAATTTGCAGTTAAAAATTCACTGCCAAACACCGAGAACTAAACTCAGGTTTGTACTTTATACTTGTCTCTAATTACTTTGAACTTCCAATACTTTATCTGATTGTCAAACTATGCTTCATAATTTCCAGGGATGGAGAATCTAAAGAAACAAATTCCCGTCTTGACGATCTAAATGAAGATTTTCATGATACGGACACCAAGTCAGATGGGTCTGACAGAACATTGTCAAGGAGTGTTGGATCTTCCTCAAGTAAAGATTTGGGTTCTACCTCTCATCCAGGAGAACTTGAGAGTAAGGTGTGGTTACATGTTTAACTCATAATTGGCTTTGTCTCCATTCCATTTAAACTTGAAATGTCATCATTTCTATGCTCTCTTGTTAATGTGCTCATTATAAGATTTTCTTTCTCGTGATAAGTTGTTTTGTATGACATGATTAGAATATATAATGTATTGTATTGGATGTTAGAATTTTGTGTACTACTTTAACTATGACATAATTATGTGTTCTCAGCCTCTAGGGTTATTGGATGTTATCAGCATCAGGGTGTAATCCTCTTATTCTTTCTGTAACTCTAGGCTATTTGGGCCACAACAATAACTCAAGAACCTCTACTCTAGAGCCTTAGCAATCCACAGAAACCTCTACTCAAAAACCTCTTAGCTTATCCTCTCGGTAGAGAAGCTGGATCCAATTCGCGACCTCATGGTTCCCATCCTTTATGGCATTCGATTGTATTATGGACTTACAGTTATGGTCCTGGATTTTAGGCAGTGGTCTAAATTATACTTGGCCTTTATGAGGGTTCTTGTTTCAGTTGCAAGTTGAACATGGACATGTATGTTATAGTATAGGTGATATCTACTCTAGAGCCTTAGCAAGGTGGGGTTCTGGTGAAATCACATCATATCAAGCATTTAATGGCATATTAACGCCATTCAATAGTATGCGAACTTTAAATGATGCTCTCCTTGTGAGCTGTACATAATATTTGGCTATATTTTGTAGAGTTGACTTTCCATAATTTATTAGTTTCCATGTATTAAGAGTTTCTATGTTTCTTAGGTTGCTATATTTTGTAGAGTTGACTTTCCATAATTTTGTAATAGCTTCTCTATAAATTCTAGGTTTGTAATCATATTGAATACACTTTGACTAAGAGATTGTTATTTTCTCTTAAAGATAGTTTTCATGGTATCAGAGCCCTAGGGCTATTGCTTCTTCTTTCTCTCTTTGCTGCCCTCTTCTTTCTCTCTTTGCTACAGTATCCCGCTATAGTTTTTTTTTTTTTCCTTCCCTCTTCCTCTTCTCTTGGTTAAGCTTGATTTGCATTATTTTTTGAATTTCTTTTTCACTTGGTTAAGCATGGCCGACGAGAAAATTCAAACAATTAGCATCCGTTTGAATGAGACTAACTACTCCTATTGGGCTAACGTTATGAAAAATTTTCTTCTTGGTCGTGGACGGTGGGGGTACATTGACAAGACTAGTCCAAAACCTATGGATCCTAAAGTTGATGGATATGTTTCGAATCTAGCCAAATGGAAGATGGAAAATGCTCAGGTTCTGACTTGGCTTCACAATTCGGTGGAACCAAGTATTGGTCAAAAAATTTCGAAGTTTGATTCTGCTCATTTGGTTTGGGAATATCTTCGCGAACTTTATCTGGAATCCAACTATGTTCGAGAATATGAAATAGAAGGTCATATTCGGACTACCAAACAGGGTGTGAAATCGATTCAAGCATTCTACACTGAGATGACTAACTTTTGGGATCAGTTGGCCCTCATGGATCCGTCTGACTTGCTAAGTATGGATAGCTATCTCCAAAAGAGGGATCGTCAGCGCCTCACTCAATTCTTCATGGCTCTTCGGGAACAGTTTGAACCCCTTCGAGGGGCTATTATGCACCAGGTACCTTTCCCTTCTTTTACTGCAATAGTTCGAGAGCTCATTACTGAGGAGACTCGTCTCAAGTTGTGTCAACCTAGTTCTTCAGATGCTTTTGTGTTTGTTGCTGCTTCACGAGCACCGTTACTTCCTACACCACCTGGTCCTATCATCAAGGTCACTGGCAAACCAAAACCTCGTGTGGCTACTAATGAATATAGTTTTTGTCACCAAAAAGAGCATTGGAAACATGCTTGCCCTAAACTAGTTGCTCTGCGCCCATCTCAATTTCAGTCACGCCCTCGAGCTGCTCTTGCTGCTCCACCCATTGTTAGCCCAACACCATTCATGTTTGACAAATTTCAGCAGTTTCAGGATTGGCTCGCATCTCAAACTCAGTCATAGGCTTCTGCTATGTCCACTCTGCACCAAGTTCGAGTAATTTTGATTCTTCAGGTATTTCTTCCACCACTTGGATATTTGATTTTGGTGCCTCTCATCATATGATTTCAAACCTATCTCTTCTTACAAATTGTGTCCCTTCATCTTCTCCTATTACCAAAGCCACTGCAAATGGATCTCACATGCATGTTAAATATATAGGCTCTGTCCTTCCTTCCTCTAGCTCCTCTATCTCTATTCCTAATGTGTTTTTTGTTCCTCAATTGTCAGTTAGTTTGCTTTCTATAAGTCAGTTATCTGATTCTTGTTTTGATGTTATATTTTCTTCTTTGACTTGTGTTGTACAGGATCAGGTATCCAAGAAGCAGATTGGGACAGGGCATAGAAATGGTGACTTAGATGTGGGGGATTCTCTTAAGATTCCCGAGTCCAGTTTTTCTTCTGCTTTATCTTCATTTTCTCTTACCAATAAGTCCTCTCATTTTTATCTATAGCATGCTAGGTTAGGCCATGTGTCTGGTGCCCGTTTAGAAAGTCTTGAGTCTGGCCATTTAGGCAAAGTCCCTATTGATGATATTCGAGATTGTTGTGAGTGTAAACTTGCAAAAATGAAGGCTTTGCCATTTAATAAAAGTATGTCTATTTCTGATTCACTATTTGCTCTTGTTCATACTGATGTGTGGGGTCCTTCCCCGGTTACTACTAAGGGTGGTTCTTCTTATTATGTTTCCTTTATTAATGATTATAGTAAGTTCTGTTGGGTTTATCTCATGTCTCATAAATCTGATTTTTTTCGCATTTTTAGAGAATTTCACTCTATGATTCAAAACCAATTTTCCACGACTATTAAATTTCTTCATTCTGACTTGGGGGGTGAATATTTTTTAACAGAATTTACTGATTTTCTTCTTAACATGGGCATTTCTCATCAGTCTTCTTGTACTGATACTCCTGCACAAAATGGTGTTGCTGAGCAGAAACATCACCACATTCTTGACACCGCTCGTTCTCTTCTTATTTCTTCTTTGTTTCATCTGTCTTCTGAGGTGAAGCTGTTCTCATTACTGTCTATCTCATTAATCGTTCACCTACTCCTCTTCTTTCTAGTTTGTCTCCCATGAAAAACTCTTTTGTCAACCTCAAATTATTCTCTTCTTAAGGTGTTTGGATGTACTTGTTTTGTTCTTCTTCCTAAACGAGCTCGTACTAAACTTTGTGCTCGTTCTGTCTTATGTGTCTTCTTAAGTTATAGTTCCTTTCAGAAAGGTTTCCGTTGCTATGATCCACTTTCTAAAAAATTGTATTGTCTCTCGTCATGTTGCCTTTTTTGAAAGTGTTCATTTCTTTTCTATTCCTCCTCGCATAGTTCCTATTAGTAAAGAAGATCTTGTCTCTATTGATCCCTTTCCTTCCTCTGTTCCTCCAGAGGAGTATATATCTGATTTGGATTTTTCTACCGT
Organism: Hamamelis virginiana; assembly: GCA_017140935.1. Taxonomy (NCBI): domain Eukaryota; kingdom Viridiplantae; phylum Streptophyta; class Magnoliopsida; order Saxifragales; family Hamamelidaceae; genus Hamamelis; species Hamamelis virginiana. Next base: position 1,084,684 of record JAESVK010000656.1, on the reverse strand, counting down.
TCCTCTTGTTTCGTCTAATGCTTCCCATTCTGACTTTTCTTCTTTTCCCTTAGTTTATTCTCACCGGACTTCTTCTCCTCCTCCTCTCTCGTTCGACGCCTTTTCTGATGTTCTACCAACTACTGACTTGGATATTGATGATCCGCCAACACGGCAGTCATCCCGCCTTCGTCGCCCTCCGATAAGACTTGGTGCTTGAACTGAAAATATGATGCGCAATAGATTCCCAAGCATAGGAATCCACCGGTCGTCAAGCAATAAATACTAGGGAGTACCTAGGTCATATCCACAGGGAGTGGAACAAGTCTAAATGATCCTTAGGTGTTGCTAACCAATGAATGCAAAAGAAAGTGTAAAATCATGGGGGTTTGATTGATGAGTGTTTGTTTATACTAAATGATGAAAATTTGCAAAGAAAACTAATTAAGTTAAATAAGATGAGTCCTATGGGTTCATTCCTTTAAAACCTTTGATACATGTATTTCTCATAATGATTCTCATCTAGGATCCATTGAAGAATGGTCTTCGATGGGGGATTTAACTTTAAAAGCATTTGGAAAGAAATTCTCATCTCGGATCCATTGAAGAATGGTCTTTGATGGAAGATTTAGCAATAAAAGCTTAATTGAGTAACCCAAAATGATGGAATAAAACCTAACACTCTCTTTGGCATTTTAACAAACATGTGGTGTGCATATGTGCTCAAGAACCACATATAACAAGCTTACAAGTCATACAATGGTTATGAATGCATAATCACAAGGGTTCAAAAGATAAGAGATGATTAAACATCTCTTTGACATTTTCACAAACATGTGGTGTGCATGTGAGTTCATGAACCAAATATAACAAGCTTACTAGTAATACAATGATCATGAATATGACACCACAAGGGTTCACAAGATAAAAGGGGATTAAACATTATTCCACAAACATTAAAGGGTCAAGAAATGAGAAAATACCATTTACCTAGGGTTTGGAGAGGAAATCCACCATTGAACTCACCTTTAAGGTGTTTAGCTAGCCATCCAAAGAGTAAATGCAAGTAGATGAAGAGAAAATACAAGAACAAAGTTCATAAATGCTTTGAAATTACTTGAAGGATGAAATACAAAGTTTGAGAATCAAATATAAAAGTTATACAACCTAAACTAAGCTAAACTACACTAATTTATGAAGAACAATGGAAATCCTAACCTAAAACTAAGAGAAAAACTAAGTTAAAACTAAACTAAGTGGAGAGAGCTCCCTTTGTCCAGCTGAAAATGAGGTTTTATACCTCTTTTTAGGGTTACAAAGATTAGATGAGAAATTACAAGAATGCCCTTTGACTAGCAAATGAAACTGCCCATGGCTTACACTGCTGAAGGGAGCATGTACTGATACATGCTAAACACTGGATTGATACAAGCTCACTCACATAAAATGAGAAATCTGGAGAAAGTATGTACTGATACATAGAACGGCTGTACCAATACATACTTGCTGAAAAGCATCAAGATGTAATCCAAAGGGCCCACACTCCATTCCAAGCACTTGATCAACATTGAAGACTTGAGAAACCTCCTTCAAGCTTGCTCCATTGCTAGCAATGCTTACGCATAATGATTTTGCCTAAAGTGCACCTTTTTACCTAAAATAAAGAAAACACTAGAAAATAGTAAAATGCAACAAATAAAGATAATTAAAGATTCAAGCTTTACAAAATAGGGCAAAAGATCATTAAATTCGCAAATATATGTGCTCAACACATGGTTTTTCTAATACTTGTTATTTTCTCTCTTTTCGGAGTTTTCTCACTTCTGCACATTCTTATTTTGAGCTTTGATCCTATAAGGAAGCATGTTCTGATCCTAATTGGATTGATGCTATGCAAACTGAATTGGATGCTCTACATAAGATTGGTACTTGGGATTTGGTTCCGTTACCTGCAGATAAGAATCTTGTTGGATGTAAATGGGTGTATAAGGTCAAGACAAATTCTGATGGCTCTTTAGAGAGATACAAAGCTCAGTTAGTTGCCAGAGGTTTTTCTCAAGAGTATGGTGTTGACTATGAGGAAACATTTGCCCCTATTGCCAAGATGACTACAGTTCGTACTCTGATTTCTGTGGCCGCTGTTCGTCATTGGCCTCTTTTTCAGCTTGATGTGAAAAATGCTTTTCTTAATGGGTTCTTGTCCGAGGAAGTATATATGTGTCCTCCCCTGGTCTTTCTCATACATCGTACTCTGATTTCTATGGCCGCTGTTCGTCATTGGTCTCTTTTTCAGTTTGATGTGAAAAATGTTTTTCTTAATAGGTTCTTGTCCGAGGAAGTGTATATGCGTCCTCTCCCCCTGGTCTTTCTTATACATCAGGACTGGTGTGTCGTCTTCGTCGAGCTCTATATGGTCTCAAGCAGTCTCCGCGTGCTTGGTATGATCGTTTTCAAACCACTATCTCTCAAATCGGCTTCACTCCGAGTACTTATGATTCTGCCTTGTTTATTCGCCATACTTCTACTGGTCTGGTTGTTATTCTTCTGTATGTAGATGATATGATCATTACTGGTTCTGATATTTCTGCTATCGATGAGGTTAAACGTCATCTTTTTGCTGAATTTGATATGAAAGACTTAGGACCCCTTAGTTATTTTTTGGGATTTGAAGTTGCATCCTCTCCTTCTGGTTATTTGCTCTCTTAGGCTAAGTATACTAATGAGTTGATTCATCGGGCTCAACTGACTGATTATAAGTTTGTGGATACTCCTATGGAGTTGAATGCCAAATTCTCTAATTCTGATGGTGTACTTTTGGATGATCCTACCCCTTATAGGGAGCTTGTTGGTAGTTTAGTCTACCTCACTGTGACTGGACTTGACATTGCTTATGCAGTTCATATTCTCAGTCAGTTTGTTTCTGCTCCTCATTCTACTCATTGGGGTGCTCTCATGCGCGTTCTTTGCTATATCCGTAGCACTATCTTTCAGAGTTTGCACTTGCCGTCGTCTTCTACACTTGAGTTGAGAGCTTATGCTGATTCTGATTGGGCTAGTGATGTTAATGATCGCAAATCCACTTCTGGCTTCTGTGTCTCTTGGTGATTCTCTTATCTCCTGGAAAAGCAAGAAGCAGACTGTGGTTGCTTGTTCTACTTCCGAGGCTCAATATCATGCTATGGCTCAAGTCACTGCTGAGGTGATATGGCTTCGATGGTTGCTTTCTGACTTGGGTGTCTCTGTCTCTCCTTCTACCCCTCTCTATTGTGATAGCCAGAGTGCCATTCAGATTGCCCACAACACAGTCTTTCATGAGCGTACCAAACATATTGAGATCGACTGTCATTTTATCCGTCAACATGTTCAAGCTGGGACTATTAAGCTTTTTCATGTTTCCTCCGCTCTCCACTTGGCCGATTTCTTTACTAAGATTCACACATCTGCTCGGTTTCGTTCCTTACTTGACAAACTCTTGATGCTCTCTGCGCTAGTATCATGAGTTTGAGGGGGTGTGTGAGCTGTACATAATATTTGGCTATATTTTGTAGAGTTGACTTTCCATAATTTATTAGTTTTCATGTATTAAGAGTTTCTATGTTTCTTAGGTTGCTATATTTTGTAGAGTTGATTTTCCATAATTTTGTAATAGCTTCTCTATAAATTCTGGGTTTGTAATCATATTGAATACACTTTGAATAAGAGATTGTTCTTTTCTCTTAAAGATAGTTTTCACTCCTGTCTAGCGAAATATTTAATAAATCCAATATGCTGTTCAAAATATAAGTTCTTTCAGACCGTTTTTTCTGCCTTTGGCATGTTGTTTGTGAACAATAATAGATTATATTAAGTATTTCCGACCATGCTTGGCATTCTTGCAACATGAAATTGTCAACTACACCGAGAAGTACACATCTTAGTAACATATTACTGAAGCTATTAGTCCAGGCCCTACGCAACTGCTAATTATCTATAGTGTGGTGTGGCACTTCGAGATAGGCATGACATGCCTGAAATGGCAACTTCCCAATATCTTGACACAGGGATACGACAAAAACTGTGTTTTTGTACCGTTTGGGACACATATATTAAAGGATGTGTTTTTGTGGAAGAACTATAGAGAGTTGGTTTTAACATTCAACTACGAAAAAAAAAAAAAAGAGTAATACATGTTTCCTCGACGAAGAACTATGGAGAGTTTGTTTCAACATTCAAGTACGAATTTTTTTTTTTTTTTTTTTTTAAGAGTAATACATGTGTCCTTGAGCATCAATGCATCATAATCATAAAATGATTTAAGAATTTTGTTACTTTATAATAGGCTTCATTACAAATGGCATAACACTCACATTGTTCTGCACATTTTTTTGGTAAATAAAGGTGAACTCTTTTGTAAGTGTCCAAATTGCTGTTGGACACTAGTGGACATGGGTCTATCACACTAATCGTTTAGTGGGAAAAGTGTCTGTGGTATTGATCGGCCCAAACATGGGAGGTTATTTCCTTGTTTGTGATCAATATTTAAATTTATAAAACTACTCGTGCTAGTAACCTCAATTCGTTGAAAATATGGTTTTCGCACGGGTGTCGATCCACAGGGACTAAAGGCTGAGTTATGAGAAACTAAAGTGAGATTAATTTTAGTTAAGGAACAATCTTTGATTTGAGAGTGGTTGTTTGTTTAAACTAAAGAATATAAAATAAATGATAAAAAGCCTTGGGTTTCGAATCCACTTAACTCACATCAATCGCATTCATAAGTTTGATTAGGGTTCGTGTATATTCATGGTAATAATGATCTAAACTACAAGAATAAACCATTAATAATAATTATGTATATATGAATCAAGCATGGTTCATCCCTTTAAGGCATGGACTGTCAAACGAGAATGCACAATCCATCCAAGTAGGGCATGAATCATCTAACTTCACATACACACATTCGATAAGCACCATTGCACAACAAACATATTTGAAATCACAGAAAACAACTATGTTGATGAATAAAATAATTTAAAACTGAGTTGCATGAAAGCAACATCCATAAAGTTGTACAATCACCATTAATATACAATGAAAACCCAAATCCAAACTTACAAATACAAAAGAATGGAGAAAAGCTTCATCTATACCCAAGAAGGAAGCTTAGCCGTCCATGGTTGGAGGAGAATTGTCACCGTTCTTCATTCCTCCCATGTGCAAACCAAAAATCCCAAGAGAGAAGAGAGAGAATGGAGAGAGAAGAGAGAAAGAGGCTTGTGTCAAGTCTAGCTGACCTAAATAAACCTAAAAAGAATGTATTTATAGTGTACAGAGACTTACTAAATATAAACTCTCCAAAAATATCATTAAAAGCTGCTAAAAATCGTGTGCACGGCTCCCGAGGAGGCTCCTATCGATAGGCAAGGGATAGCCTATCGATAGGGGGCAATTTTCAAAAATACAGGTTCTGTCTATCGATAGACATGCTATCAATAGACAATCCTAAGAATTGAATTTGACCATGAGGCTCCCCAATTCTGAAAATAGACTTCCCAAGCTTTCTAACGATAGGTTGTACATCGAAATCGGAGTCCGGATGAGGGAGATATGACCATTTGAAGACGGAAGTTTTCGTCGGCAAAAAACTGCATAACTCCAAAAGTCTCCAAATGCCTTCTAACACTTTTATATCAACTTTGGCACATTAAATCCACCTCCAACAAAGCTCCTAGCATTCCTTTGATGATTCTTCCATCCATTTGACTCCACTTTGAGCTTCATCAGAAAGCAAATGCACAGAACCGGGATCATGCTAAAAATGTCATTTTATGGAGAATTCCTACAAAACAAGATAATAGCATTAGATTCGCGATTTACATCTAACAAATAACAAACTCCAAGCATAATATATCATAATATAGTCAAAAAGACCAAATAATTGCATTGATTGCAGAGCAATCAGGTATGCTAGTAGACCACTTCAATAAAGCATTACTTTTACCAACACTAAACATACTCTGCAAAGCAAGGAATAAATAAAAAGTATAGTGTAGTTTCTATTGAACGCATTTTTTTTTTTTGGTTAACCTATCGAATGCTTCTCTTATAACATCCATATGGCCATTATTATCCTTCCACAGAATATAATCATTCCGCTTTGCTCAGGAACCCTTTAATAGTGACATTTCTTCTAGTCACTGAACAGGAGCACAATTTAGGTGAAAAATACAAAAAGTGCGGGGAAGTGATTGGAAACTATTGTGAAAGTTTATTGCAGCAGTAAATCATTAAATATAGATACGTAATTAGAAGTCAATCTTCCATAAAGTTGCAGAGTACAACTCTAGCAATCAAGATGGTTTTGTATGTAGACCCAACAATGTGTATGATGTGCTTTGCCTACACTGTATAATTTTCTCTGGAGAGTCTGTTATGGATGATACTTTTTATATTCTTTTTTCATCATGTAACTAACATAACTTCCTCACTTCATTGTAGGGAACAAGTTTCTCAACATCAAGTTCACATCACAGCTATGACTCAGCGGAGGGTTCTGTAGGGAGGGAAAACTTTTCCCCCAGAAAGAACTTAAATGGTGATGGGAACAACCTATTTGGAAGACATGATTCAACCAACTCACAAAATAGTTCACCTCATGTCAATTATTTTGCTGACAGTCCTTCTCAATCAAATCACTCATCATTTAATTCAAGGATTGTCGGTTCAGGAAATCATTCCCCAAATCATAAACAAGAGTTCGGGCAAAATTCTTCTCATCTTATTGCTACATCGCCTTTGAGAAATGCTGGATCTTCTAAAATTCTTCTAGAAGCCGCAGAAGATACAATTGAAGAGCTTCGTGCAGAAGCTAAAATGTGGGAGAGGAATGCCCGGAAGCTAATGCTTGATTTGGATATATTGAGGAAGGAATTCTCTGATCAGACAAAAAACCAGGCAAATCTGGATATGGAGCTTTCAGCAGCAAACACAGAATGTGACGGTTTGAAGAAAGAAGTTGAACAACTGAAGGTATTATTAGAGGAATCAATGCTGAAACAACCAGCTGTGGAGGATCCAACATTTCAAGCCAAAGGTGTAAACCAAATTCAGAAGGAATTGGAGAATGACATTAAGTTTCAGAAAGAATCCAATGTTGATTTGGCTCTACAATTGAAGAGGAGCCAAGAGTCAAATATTGAGCTTGTTGCTGTTCTTCAGGAACTGGAAGAGACTGTAGAAAAGCAGAAAATTGAGATAGAGAATCTTTCAGCTCTACAACTGAAATTCAGTGATATGGAAAACTCTATCCAAGGGAATTTAGAGCAAAACGGGAGTTTAGCACTCCAGCTACAACAACTGCAGGAATCAGAGAAGAATTTGCAAATTAATCTGCGATCTCTGGAACAAGCCTTGGAGCACAAAAACCATGAGTTGGAGAATGAACGGAGTTCAAATAACCAAACCCTTTGGAATATTGAGACGGAGTATAAACTTAAGTTATCTGCTAAAGAAGACGAAATTGTCAATTTAGAAGCAAAATTATCCGAATCTCTCAAAGAAAAATATCCAGAGGAAATGGGGTCAAACAATGAAGGTGATGCAAATTGGATTGGAGAAATTGAAGCTTTGAAAGAAAAAGTGCAGGAGTTAGAGAGGGATTGCAATGAACTCACTGATGAAAACCTTGAGCTCTTATTCAGGCTTAAGAAATTAAAAAACAATTCCTTCGGAGGAGGCACGTCTATTGATTTTTCATCCAGTGAGCTTCCAGCTATATCGTTTACCGGTTCCAAGTCTGAGGTGAGCGAACTTAAGTCCCAAAAATACCATCCAGAAGAGGAGCTGAAGAAGAAAATCAATGGGGAGGATCAGTTTGCTGCTTTGGAAACATCTAAAATATTATTTGAACAACTTAAACAACTTCAGATGGCTTTTTCACTTGTCAAGAAGCCATGGTATAATATTTCTTCTCATTTAAATAATGAATGTGAATGTGATCTTGATAATTTAGTGAAGTTGAACAGTACAGATGTGATTGCTCAAAAAGGGCAGGCTGAATCTGTCTTGAACTATTTAGCTGAGCTGAACAAATTATTGGAAGCAAGGATTATTGAATGTGAAGAGGTTCTTAAACATGATGAAGTTGAGATCAGAGAGAGGAGCAGACATGTTGCGGATTCTCAAAAGGAGCTGGAAGACTACATTTTGAAGGAAAGCAATCTTTCACTTTCGATTCAAGAACTCGAGAGTTTGAAGATGAAACTGGAAGTTAAAGTTACAGATCTAAGTAAGGAAGTGACTGAAAAAAGGTCTGAGATTGCGAAGCTTGAGGCTAATTTGCTTTTGAAAGAAGATGAGATTGGGGTTCTTAGAGAGTGTCAAAGGGAATTCGAAGCTCGGGTCTCTGATCTGCAAGAAGAAAAAGTTCAGCTGGAGAAAAACATGGAAGTTGTGATGAGAGAAAGTGATATCACCTCCAAATGCTTGGATGATTTACGAAAAGATTTAATGGTGCTTAGCAGCAGTGTGAATTCCCATGTTTCTGCGAACAAGATTCTTGAAAGGAAATCTTCGGAGCTAGAAAGTGGAAAACATGAACTAGAGCTTAATTTATCGGAGCTGGAACAAGAAAACATACAGTTATCGGAACGCATATCAGGCTTGGAAGCTCAACTAAGATATTTAACAGATGAGAGGGAGTCCAGTTGCTTGGAACTAGACAATTCTAGATTTCTTGCCACGAGTCTTGAAGATGAGATTACAAGATTGGGCATTGAGATGGAGACTCAGAAGGTAGATCTGAAACAAAAACTGCAGGACATGCAAAATCGGTGGTCAGAAGCTCAAGAAGAGTGTGAATATCTGAAAAGAGCAAATCCAAAATTACAAGCTACTGCTGAGAGTCTCATTGAAGAATGTAATTCTCTTCAAAAACTAAATGGAGAGTTACGGAAGCAAAAGTTGGAGTTACACGAGCATTGTACACACTTGGAGGCTGAATTGAGGGAATCACGAAAAAGTTTTGCTGATTGCTCGAAAAGAGTTGAAGTTTTAGAAGAAAATCTTTCTTCGATGCTGGAAGATTTTGCCTCAAAAGAGAAAAACCTGGCTTCAGAATTAGATGCACTTCTTCAGGAAAACAGGAAACATAAGGAAAAACTTATTCTGGGAGAAAGCTTGTTAAATCAGATGTACTTGGACAAGACAGTTGAAGTTGAGAAGCTACAAAGAGAGGTTGAGCACCTCACTCAGCAAATTTCTGCAACTCATGACGAAAGAGAAAGAATAGCTTCTGATGCAGTACATGAAGTTTCCAGTTTACGTGAAGATAATGCTAAGCTGAAATCTGCTCTTCAAGAAGTGCAATCTAAAGTTAAATGGACTGAGAAGGAGCTCAATAGTATCCAAATAGAATCTGAGATGAAGTTACAAAGCCTGATGGGTGAGCTTGCTGCTTCCAAACAAAGCCAGGAGATGTTGATGGCTGACCATGCCAAAATGTTGAAGATGTTGGAGAATTACAAATCAAGTGAAGAGAAATATAAGACCACTGTGAATGATCTTGAATTAAAGCTTACATTTTCTGATTATGAGTGCCAACAACTTGTGGAAGAAACTGCCAGTTTGAAGGTGCAGTTGCAAAAAATAGCACTTCTTCAGGATGAAGTTGTGGCTTTCAAGAACAAGCTCAATGCAGCCGAGTTTGAAAAAGAGAAATTGGAAGCTTCATTGCAGTTAATATCTGGTGATAATGAAGGACTGAAGGCGGAGAAAATTTCATTTGTTGAGAAGATTTCTACCATGCAGAAGGCTGTGACTGAATTAGAGGACTGCAAACGTAGTAGAGTTGTGTTAGAAGACAAGCTTCTGCGGATGGAGGGTGATCTCAATGCAAAAGAGGCACTATGTGCTCAGGATGCTGAGCTGAAAAATGAGCTCAGCCGGATCAAGAGAACTAACAGGCAATTTCAGGGGAAGATACAGCAACTTGAGGGGGAGAGAGGTGAATGGCTGAAGAGAGCTCAAGCCCTTGAAGAAGAACTGAAATTGTCGAAGGAAGAAAAGCAAGGTCGAAGTGAGTCCAGCAATAAAAAGACTCCTAGTTTTCCTAAGGCTGATGCCAAAGTCATTCCTATCCAAGAAGATACAAAGCTCTCAAAGGTTAGTTATTATTCAATTGCATGTTAAGTTGATATTAGATGTCAACAGTATGTAAAAAATTATATTTTTAACTTGAGTTTTGATTTAACAGAATGAATTGGTAAAAAAAAACAACCAGCATCGAGATAATAGAAGAAAGCAATCTCTGAAAAATGGTCAAGTACGAGAACTTTTCAAAGACCAACAGAATCCTCACAGCGACCAATATCAAAGAGAGGTAAAACATCCACATTTTTCGCTTCATTCTATTATTCCTATAGAGCTAATAGTTCCATCTATAAACATTTCTTATCACTTCCTTGATTCGATCTACTTGTGTATCTTGTTGAAAATATTTTGATTATAGAAGAATGCTTTCAGTGTGGTTTATTTTATCTGACTCATTGAGGCTTCTATTGTTCTTTTTCTTTTTC
>JAESVK010000656.1:1043123-1074052 GCA_017140935.1 Hamamelis virginiana | reverse complement strand
ATTCTGGCTTCAAAAGAGAATGTACCTGCATTTATTTTGCTTTGTAGCCTTCTTTTAGGTTTTTAGTGGTCAGTAGATTAAACCTTTGTTTAGTAGCAACGAGAAATATTTCCATTTTTGATTCCTTGTATGCATTTAGATACTAAGGAAGTAAAGCAAAGAAAACAAAAATTGAGTAAACAAAACATATATATATATATACAGAAATGATCCTATCAGCACACTATATGTGTGTATGTCGGGCAGCCAAAAATCACAGTGATCCAACAGTCGGTTTCTCAGATATGTCACTGAGAACAACTGTGACAGTTTTCAGCGGTCACTGTCTGCATTTTGAGATGCCTACATCAGATCACTATGAGTCTGTGATTTTTGGCATACATGACATCCATAATAAGGGTATCTAATCCAACACTCGGTTTTTCAAAATATGCGTCCCACAATTCCTTATGAGCTTCATGTTGACTTTCGCGAAAGTCAGCATATGCTTACTAGATCAAGACTCTATATATATATATATATAAATCCAAAAATTATTTCACTTAAATGAAAGTAACACATGCCATACAGCATGCACTAATTTAATCTGAATTTAGTTTCTCCATCTTGATGTTTTATATTTTCACAGTTCAAACAGATTCCTAAACTACAATTTCCACGCAGGTTGTTGTCTGAAGGCCGAAACAATCCTGCTGATGCTCCCAGGAAATCAACAGCTGAAGGTGAAATAGTTGCTAGAGAAAGATATGAACGCACAAAATCATCACTAGAGTCAGAGTTACGAGACATTCAGGAACGCTACTTCCACATGAGTCTCAAATATGCTGAGGTAGAAGCTCAGCGTGAGGAACTTGTGATGAAGCTCAAGAAGGCCAAGAATGGAAAGAGGTGGTTCTCATAATTCTATCACCTTTCCAAGTGAGTTTTTTTTTCTCAAAATCTAAGATAGCTTTTTCCACGAACTTTTTCATTATATCACAATTTTTACTATACATTTGTAGTTTAAGAGAATAAATAATTGTACGGGGTGCTTGATATATTCAAAAAAGTGGAGGGGTTGATGACATATCACTATGTAATTAAAGAAATAAAAAGAGAATGAAAATTTTCCATTTCTTCTTCCTGAGGCAGGTGACTACCCTGCTAGCTAGAAATAGTCGATGAATATTAGAATGAAGTGGGTTATTTGAACAGCCCAGAGTTCAAGCGCTCAAGCGCTTTCTTTTGATGACAGTTTTCATACTTGTGTTTTCTGTGAGTCTCTGTCTGGAACATAATAGAAACTAGACAGTACTGTAGACTTGTATGGTCCCATACTCCAATACTAGGAGCTAGCTATAGAATTTGGCCACCCATTTCAAGATCAAATGTGTATGACCAAAATGTCACCCATGTCAACGGCCTGGTCTGGTCTGGTCTGCGGCCAACTATCACAAAAGTGCAAGGATGGAATTGGCCAATGTTAGAAGAGGCACAAAACTTTCAATACTAGTAAGATCATGTAATATAATGAAATCAAAGAGTCGAAAGTTGAGAAAGAATCATAGGCAGTGTCCACTAATTACTGGGTCTCAATCTACTAATTGGAAGCCATGTTAAGATGCATATGCTCATTGAGATACAAGTAACCTTATTCTCAAGAATTTTCAAAATGTACAAAGCTGTTGATCTCTGCTGTGGTCTCAAGTGTAGTTCATGATGGAACCCAAAAACAAAATAACACACATGGCATGAGCAGATTGGTTCTTTTGGTATCAAGTAATATGCTTCCAAAGCTTCCAGTATAATATACCTATAAAAGTCATCCACCAACTTCAGAAAGTTCCTATTACCCCCTATGTAGGTAAATTGAAAAGTCTCATTATCTTTTTTTTTTTTTTTTTTTTTCTTTTCTAAGGCAGCGTTTGGATTTTTTTTTTTTTTTTAAGTTCTTATTTGCTTTTTTAAAAATTTGCAATATGTAATTTCTTAGAAAAATTTTTAAAAAGCAAATAAGTACTTATAAAAAACAAATCAAAACGGTGCCTAAATTAATATCCTGTAAGGAGGCTACTTGTAAATAATCTGCTCTGTTAAATTTAAATCGTGTTTAGTACCAATAATATACGAATTTCACAAAGAAAAAAATACAGTCTTATTAATTTTTTATATTATAAATTAGCAACTTGCTTAAAAAATCCTCCCCATAGTAACCCTGCCTTCAATCCCTCAACCATTGCTTTAATTGGTATCATATGACTCATCAAAGAATAAACTCTCCTTTAAACTCAGTTAAAGGCATTACGCAAACACAAAGAGCATCAAACAGTTTATTTTTAGAGAACAAAAGAATGAAATTGCTTGTGTCACCACCATCATGAAATCTCACTCAGACTATAAAAATGCTAAAGAAACTTAAGAAAAAAGGCCTACCTAATTTAAATAACAGGTGAGGGTATGTTTCTCTACTGCCAACACCAAATCCTGTTTTGCGTACATGGACACTATTTGGTGGCACGTGGCAGAGCTCGGTCAGTCACAGTGCGGCCCACTCATTGACAGAAATCCTAGCACAAAGATCACTTCAATTTGTGATTTCTCAGTTGTTAATTATTGGTTTTCTTGTAATGGTGTCTTGTAATTAGGCTTATGAAACCTAGAAGTACACTATATTTCAAACCCAAATTGATCAAAAACACAAATCCGACGGATAAGATCAATCGATTAGCTTGATTTGCGATGAAGATTTGACAGTTGATCGATCTATCGGCCCAAATTTTGCCACGTCACAAGCCAAGTCAGTATGATAGTACATTTTTAATGCATGAGTACCCTATGAAAACCTCTCTTCATTAGATGAACAATAAAAGGCTAAAGTATGACAAAATAAAATGTTGAAAATGAAGGAGAGAATGAAAAAAGGTAGCTGTCATCAGATGTGGAGCAATGGAGGTGCCAATGGCATTATGGCATATCCCTTGGAAGATGCTAACTTGCAACTTCCATTTCACTCATTTTCTACTTTTTTTTTAGCACCTTTAACCAAAAGTGACCACACACTACTACTTAAGTCACCTCACCCTCTTATTGCTCTCATGACCCAAAGAAACCTTATAAACAACCATTCCAAGCTCCCCCATCAACCCTCTTACAACTGCACCATCCCATGATCTAACATTCGACGTTCTTTGATCACCGGCCACCCCCACCAATGGCACCGATGGCTCGAACCGAAGTGGTGGGGGTGGTTGTATCCGGTGTGGTCGGTGGTGGTGTGTGCACCTTAATTTCCCATGCTTCTTCATTAAGAGGAATGGGAGAAATGGTGTTTCTACAAGACTGCATCGCCTTTTAAGGGCGTTTTCTCTTATAGGGCAACTTCGATCCTTTGGCATTTTCACCTCCTCAGGAGTCTCTCTATGATGCTCTCTTCATGTGTTTTGGGGCTCAAGGAAACTTTCTCAAGGGCGAGTCAGATTATGTTCCCGTCTTTGTTTTTCTTTTTTCTTTTTTCTTTTTTTTTTTTTCAAATTTGGTATGAAATAATCTCTACTCTGGCTGCTAGCTAATCATATATGTATGCTTTTATCCAAAGTTTATAAATGCAGTCTTATTGTATGGGTATTTTGTGAGCATTTCACTTCATTGCTGGGATTGCAATATGGGTGAATGGATTGAGCATGTAGAGAGGCAAGTTACTAGTAAGTAGTAATGATAATGAGCTAATTCTTATCCTACTCATTGTTAATTTGATCTTATCCATTATTCCTGAATAACTAGTTAGTGTAAAATTTCACTTCAATAACTAATTAGTGTTAAATTTCACTTCAAAATGACCCAAAAAAATGTCACTTTCTTTTGTTGTTAGTGGGAAAAACACCGCGCCCCTGGTTGCTAAACTCTGTTTATAAAGTGGATTAGGATTCATTAAGTCATTAACTAGTCCCCATCCCAATCCCCTTTACATTAAAATTGTCCCTTCTTCTAATACATAGGTTCACTTCAATAAATTCTCTTCTTCTAATACATAGGATCACTTCAATAAATTTTCTTTGAGAGAGAGAGAGAGAGAGAGAGAGAGGCATATATGTGAGCATGAGCCAACCTAGGATCACTTTAATAAATTGCAATTTGAACCTTTTTTCAAGGCGACAACCGGACATATTTTCTCCCAACTTGCAGACATGAGGCTAGTAAGCAACAAGATCGAGGGTGAAAAATACAATCTATTTGATTGGATACTAGTGGCTGAGTGTCCATATATAGAGGAAGATTAGGGTTTCAAAACCCAGAGAATTAAATTCATATAAAGGACCCATTGGGTTGCTTTATTTTGGATGCCGTGATTAATATGATTCAATTATATTAGTTGATAGAGATTATTGCTTTAATTTGACTATCCCTCACCATCACCTTTAATTTCAATATGGTAATGCTCCAAAACCCAACCTTGGCCTTGTCACAACAACCGAGTACTTGTCATATCTAGACTACTGATTTATGTCTCACTAGTGGATATAAAAGTTCTACTTCCTAATAAATATGTTTTGAATAAATGATTTTTGGGTTTGCCATAAAGTAATTAAAATTCATAATAAATAAAATATATTAAAAAAGATTTTATAAAATTTGATCTGCATGATTGCAGGTACATTAGCAATTTTGGATAAATGTTTCATACAAAAATAACAAGTCTAACACAATTTTTTAAACGGTTAATCGATACAATGGTGAAAAGTATCACAAATCAAAACTATAGAGTGTTAATGTGTTCTAATTAAAACTATATAGGTGCAAAGTATAAATCGGTGATACTTGAGAGATCAAATTATAATTATTCAAAAAAAAATTATTTAAATTAGATGATCTTGACCATTTAATATGACCGATAAGCTAGCTTATACAAAGAGAGTATTGGAGTGTTGATAAGGTTTCGGTGGAATCATAATGAAAATAATAGTAGAATTCATGGGGTCGGTCAGTTGGGGCAAGATGTCACCACTAAAGTCCGAAGGGTGTCTTGGGTTTCATGAATTATTATTTTTTAATTTGGCTACCCTAGCTATAGCATCTTCAATGCATTTATGTCATTTGTTATGTCAATGCTAATATTTTGTATCTCAAATGGCACCAAATAGTATCAATACCAAATTTTGGCACATATGCGGTCCAATGCATTAATTTTATATTTTGACATTTTCTATTTTTTGAACGAAAAGTATGATATTCGTACACAATTGGCATTTGCCATTTGAAGTACCAAATTTGACAGGTCTATGTGCTATTGCTAAAATTTGGCACCCCAAATGTCACACTATTGGAGCAATTATTAACCTATTCGAACACTGTTGTTAGATTTTGATAATGACAACTTAAATGACATGCCATTAAAAATGGCATAAACAAGATTAAGGTGTATTTCAATACAGCCAGTAAAAATTAAGCACTTTTGAAAATGTATCTAAGATTTTCCACCAGCGAGTGATAATTGTTGTGGATTTTGTGGAGAGATGGCTGAAACTGTGCTCTGCATAGTTTTGTTCGGTGTCATTTTGTGAACATGGCCAAGAACCGTTGCTCCTGTCTTTTCTCTCTCTCTCTTTTTTTTTCCCCTAATAGAAACTTACTCCAATTTCAGCCACTGTTCTAATGTTAACAAATAGATATTTATATATATTTTTAAAAGATTGAACTCAAAATTTTTTTCTTAAAAATAGAAATACATATCATTAGACAAACAGATCATCCACTCCTATTACTGTATAGTACAATATTAAATTGATAAGGGTTCCTAGTATTGGAGTAGTTGTAAGGAATAATAGAGGGCAATTCATTGTGGGTATGGCCCAAAAAAAAAAAAAAAAAAAAAAAAATCATTTGAATAGCTTTAATAGTTGAAGTGTATGCTATAATGGAAAGCTAGTAATTTGCTGGGTATGTAGGAGTGGGGCAAGTTCAGTTGGAAGGAGATGTGGGTATTGTAATGTAGTGTCTGTTGAACTCGAGATCAATGGAGGAAATAGTGGTGTTGTGTAAGAATATTTGACAAATAATGTGGGGCATTCATAATTAATATAAATTTTCATGTGTCTTGGAGAAAATTGGATTCATCCAAAATTTAATCCAATGCATTTGCATTCAGTTTTGAATCCACCATTGGAGTACTATTTTTTTTCATTCTGATTCATAAAATGGATTTGCATTCCTTCTTTAATCCACCATTGGAGATGGCCTAAGTGCCCAACCTTCTAGTTTAGTTTTAGTTTGGCCTGTTTTAACTTATCTTTTAGAATATATTTGAGAACTTTGAAAAGGAGATCCAGGGCAGTCTTGATATTATGAGGGCTTTAAGCGAGCTCTTAAAATGAAGCCTTATTATATATTGACGCAAAAAAAATTGCACGTAAAATATTAAGTATCCATTATTTTTCTATTGTTTGTTAGTATCCATACAAAGTTTGGTATCATATTCCATCACTAAAATTGTACATTAAAAGAAAATGCAACAATAAAAATAAAATTTGGGCCCTATTAAAATGAAGTTTGGGCCCTTTTTTTGGAATAACTTTAGGAGAACCTGTCATATTATGGGTGGCAAATGGGTGGGTATGGGTTGGACTTAAATGGGTTGGGCCATAAATTGACCACTTCCCATTTTTGATCCATTTAACTAGTACCATGTCTTGACCCATTTAGACCAATGCCCATATATCATGGGTCGACCCGACCCACCAATCCATATATCATAGGTCGACCTTTTTTGTTTTCCTTAACACATATACACGCCAACAAAAAACTTAAAATAAAATAAAATTGCCACATTTAACAACAAAATTTAACATGCCATATATACACAAATCTCATTCGGCATCTCTCTTCATGTGCCGACCCGACCCACCAACCCATATATAATGGGTCGACCCTTTTTTTTTATTATTATTTAAAAAATGCATATACACGCCAACAAAATAAAATAAAATTGCCGCATTTAACAACAAAATTTAACATATCATATTTAAATTCTCAACAAAAATCGTGTTCTTACGGTTATTCAAAATGTCACAATTTTACAATCAGTTTTTTCAAAAACCAACCGTCGGATCACTGTGAGTTTTTGCAGGCATGACATATAGAAGAGGGGCATTACTATGAGTTTTTGCAGGCATGACATATAGAAGAGGGGCATCACTATGATTTTTTGCAGACATGACAGTTCGTAAAACTGATCGTTGGATTAGATGTCGCTTTTCTGTATGTCATGCCTGCAAAAACTTACAGTGATCCGACGGTTGGTTTTTGAAAAATGTCATTGTGAAAATATGTAACATTTGGCCAAAAAGAGAATCATGTACTCTTATGTCAAAAAACCTTTAGTTTTATATATTTTGGCATTCTGTGCTTTTGTAGGGTCAGTTGCAAAATCTATTTTAAAAAGTCGACCGTTGGATAAAATACTCATCTTATTAATGTCATGCCTACCGAAAATCAGGATGATCCAACGGTTGGTTTTTGAAAAAAAAAAATGACTGCAAAATTGTGACATTTTGAATAACTGTAAGATTGCAGTTTTTATTGAAAATTTAAATATGACATGTTAAATTTTGTTGTTAAATGTGGCAATTTTATTTTATTTTTAAAATTTTGTTGGCGTGTATATGCGTTTAAAATAAATAATAATTAAAAAAAGGATCGACCCATTATATATGGGTTGGTAGGTTGAGTCGACACATGAAGAGAAATCTCGAACGAGATTTGTATATAAAAGATAAATATGACATGTTAAATTTTGTTGTTAAATGCGGCAAATTTACTTTTTTTTTTCAGTTTTTTTGTTGGCGTGTATATGCCTTACTAATAATAAAAAAAATAAATAAACTGGATCAATCCATGATATATGGGCATGAGTCTAAATAGGTCAAAACATTGTACTAGTTAAATGTGTATATGTCCCAAACCTAAGAACAAAAATCATATAAATGGGTTTAATTAGTTGGATACCCAATGGGTTATCCATATTCAATCCAATTATAAATGGGTTTAATTGGGTGGTCCAATTATTACCCATTTATTAAAATGTACCAACCCATACCCATTACTACTAAAAGGGTTTGGGCAGGTAAATGAGCTTGGGCTAATTTTGCCACCCCTATGTTATATGAGGGGTAGCTGGATAGGATTGCAAATGAACAGGCTCGGTAAGGCTTGCTTGAACTTGTTTGATTAGTGAAAAAGTCAGATCCAAGCTTAGAGTTTAGCTTTGTTTAACAAACGAGCAAAACTCAAGCAACTGGTATGATTCCTTGAGTTTGAGATTGATGTTTGAAAGCTAAGAAAATCTGGAAACTTTAATTGATTTTAGGTTGATTGGTTGCAAAGAAAATATGAGCCATTGGGGTCCTAATTTTTTAGCAAACATTTGGAGGCCCTAAGCTGTTGCTTACTTGGCTTGCCATCTGGCCCAGCCTTGAGTGGATCAAATTAGTTCAATTTCTTTAAAGTTTTAGACATTGTTATCAAATCCGGACCGGACCGGCCGGTTCAACAGGGAACCGGTCCCCTCTCCGGTTGGTTTAACCCACAAAAACCCATTTTTAAAAAAAATCATTCAACCCGGCGGTTCAACCGGTTAAAAAACCGGTCAATCCATTTTTTATTTTTTATTTTTTATAAAATTTTTTTTAAAGGTACTAAAATGACTAAAATAGTCTCAATATTTTTAAAATCTCTTAAAGCTAAGAAGACTAAAAAGGCAAATTAGTCTTAAAAAATCCCAAATAACAAAAAGAAGCCAAAGCACCTAATTTAATAATACAATATTCTTATCTTGCATTTTAAAAAATATATATAATAAAGATTAATCAATAGTAATTATCAATTTTCAATTTTGATGAGTGCACATAAATTCAAATATATGAATTGATTGTAGAAACATTTAAAAAAAATTATATATTGAATCATTTACAGCTTTTATTCTAATAAATAAATAAATAATATATTTATGACTTCACGGTTCAATCTAACGCCCTTAACCCGGTAACTTTTCCGGTTCGATGAACGGTCTGAGTTTTAAAACAATGGTTTTAGATACTACAAAGTACTCCTTATGGTTTTAGTTTTACTTTCTTTTGTATAAATAAGATAGGTGAAATCAACAAGTAAAAAACTTAATCACGAGTAGCTAAAGGGTTAAAGTGTAATTTTAAAATTATAGAGAAATAAAGTAAGAATAGGTGAAACTAGGGCAGTTTGATTAAGCTTCTACTTGCTTTTGGATAAGCTTATCCAAACGCGCCTAAGGCACCATTTGGATCAACTTTTTAAAAATACTTTGTTTTGCTTTTTGGACTTTTTTCAAATTAGCAATATATGTATTAAGCAAAAAATTAAAATACCGCCTTTTATTTTTATTTTTCAAATTAACAATTTATGATTTCTTATAAACATAAGTGTTAAAAAAAATAGAAGAAATTACATTTTGAATCCTTCAAGTATTACTAATTTATATGTCACACTTCTGTAATTTTAATTCAAAAATATTGACTCCTACAATTTTTATTTGTGGCACTTTTTATCATTTCGTTAGCTGGTCATTTGATTTTTTTAAATGATAAACCGTGTTCAGGTTGTCATTTTTGCATGCGGTAATGATCTTAAACTCCTCCTTTATTTACAAGGATACTAATGAAGTTTTATGATTTCTCAATATATTTTAATTTAAATTAATTCTTCTCTTTATAAAGTAAATAATTTACAATATACAAATAAAATACATTGAGAAAAATTATGAAACTTCACCAGCATGCTTAATAATATAGTAACAGTTAAGGAGAAATACTGTACGTAAAAATGACGACCCGGCTAATACTATTTTTGTCAAATAATTCAATGACTGAGTGACAAAAGAGTGCAGAGTGTTGAAAATGAAAACTACAATGGGTCAATGTGTTCTAATTAAAATGATAAGGATGTGGTATGTAAGCCGATGATAGTTAAACAGGTTAAATTGTAATTTTTCCAAAAAGTTAAAAAGTAATGTTTGTTTTTTTGCTAAAAAAAATAAATATTACTAATTAAAAAAAAAAAAAAAAACCATCAACAACCTGCTTCTAAAAGGTTCAACCAAACTGTGCCTGAGTGTACCATTAAATTTCCAATTCAATATTTTAAGATCATATATAACTATAGTTTTGTTCTTATTAGCATACCCTGATAGAACTCATATCAATCTACTTAATTCATATGGTAATTATTTAAAGATAGCTTAAATGTTAGAATTAAGTTAGAAGATGTATTATTATCTTGCCAACATAGGTTACTTTGGCCCTCATTGCGCTAAGATTTGCGCCAAGACTAAGGAATTAATGGATGAAATCATCCATAAATTTCGTTCATCACTATAATTAAGGTGTCAAGATTTGATCCTAAGATCTCTATTTCGTATTATGTTATCCTTGACCGCTTAAATTGCTTTTGCAGTTTAAACCGGTAACTTCATTTTAATCATATTTAAAATTCAAACAACTTTAAAAATCAAAATAGGAAACTATTGTAATCAAGAGACCAAAATAGAAACCCTAATTTGAACAAATCATCAAAATTAATTTTTAATCATCCCCTACTGTTTTAAACACTTTAAAACATATTTTCATCAATTATAAAAATAATAAAATCATGGGAATATCAAAAATTAATATTTGATAAAATTGAAATAGGAAACTATTTCAAAACACATAAATAAATGAGCTGAACCATTTGAACTTAACCCTTAATTTGTTATTTCATTTATTAATGGAAGATTGGAAGTCGATAGCTTGCCAGATGATGCGGGAACCCCAAGCATGTTGTCAATAATTCAATAATTAAAACCATATATACATTAGGTAATATTATTTTATCTTAAATGATATATAAAATATAACAATCGATAAATGCATGTCTTTGTTGGTGATTGGATGTACCCGCCAAACCTAACCAATTTTCAAATCCCAACAGTCATATATATATATAAAACAAAACAAAACCATGTGAGAGTCCATCCCTAGCCTCTTTCATAAGAGGGAACTTACCTCATCACCAAAAAGTATGGCAAACATTGCATAGTCCTTAAGAGGGACAATTTATGATGTGACATTACATATTAGGATTGCACTTTTAACGCATCAATTGGTGGGAGTTTTAACTATTATAAATAGATCTAACAGTGGTCATTCTTAGACATATTACTAATTTTATAAATGTGAGAGTTAAAAAATGAAAATTTCGTTGTTATCGCTTATATAAGAAGTCCGTAATTTTTCTTAAAAAAAAAAAAAAAAACCTAGAGGGATGACCTCAATTTATTTTAATGGCAAAGCTAGATCAATGTATGGATTCATCATTTCGTGTTTTTAAATTTCTTGAAACTGTAATTTTTATTTATATAAAACTCCAAAAAACTAACATATAGAATGCATTTTTAGAATTAAAATCCATAACAACTTGATAAAGAGCGCTCTCATTTATTTTATTTTTTAAAAATAAAATTAGAATTGAGTTTAGAATCCCACCATAGCTGCGCATATTCTTCTATTATCAAGCTATAGCAATGGTGGATTTGGGATCATCCAAATTTCATGGTGTGATTGAAAATTTTACTTTTATTTTATTTTATTTAACATCGATGCAATTATATATACTCAAACCTAAAATCTCTCCTTTTAAAGCTGTGATAGAGGCCATGAATGAAAGTGTACTTGAAAATTCACTTCCATTGAAAACAAACAGAGTTAATTAAACTCGGAATCCAAACTAGTGTAAGGGCTAGATTGGGTAGTACGGAATTTAGAGCGGGTCTTTTTTGGTCAATTTCTATTTCTTTTTAGTTTCCTCTTTTATTTTACTCTCTCTATGTCTCCCTCTCTCTGTATACTTCGTCTGTTCGGCATCCTTAACGGGACACCGTGGAGTCGTGGACCCTTCACCTTCTCCGTTTCTCTTCGATCAAGAAACCACTAAAAAAACCCTAATCCTCCACCAATCTGATTCCTTTCATGCCATCAAAATCCATTCCATATGGCTCTTACCTAAAATTTGGTAGATATTTTGTTTGATCATATATATATATACACACACACAATCACACACAAACACATTAATATATGTATTGTTTTCGACCGTTAAAGTTAGGGTTTCACATTGTTCAGTAGAGCTTCGTTGATTGATATAGTTGTCTTTGTGGTTAATGATTTGTTTTTTCAGAGATTATTTGTTGCTCGATTCGTGCCTTGTGATAGGTTCGAAGAGGTATGAAGCGTGAGTTAGCTTTCGTGTTGGAGGTTCAGTCTCAGCTTTGCGGTTCGCTCGGTCGAACTCGAGCGAGAAAGGTTCAGTCTTCGTTGTCTAGTCCTTGTAATGGGGGTTCTGTTAGTATAAGCAAGAAGAGACTCAACGGTCTTTCTTCGAAGGAGTCTGAGGTAAATGGTTCGCTTGATCAGAGTGGGGAAACTAGGTTTCGTGATAATGCGTGTAATGGGGTTTTGGAGAATGCGAAGAATAAAAGATTTAAGAGCTCTTCTGTGGAGGAAAGGCCGAGGAACAATTCAAACCCTACAGTTGAGGAAGAGCAAAAGAACGATGTAATAGAAGACGAATCTGACTGCAATTTGGTGAAACCCTTGTGCGAAGAAGGACTGAATAGTGAATCTGCGCATTCTGTGGTAAAAGCGGAGTCGGATGATGATATCATGAAATCTCCGACCGATAATCACAATGCATTATCGGAAAAACCTATGAGGCGGTTTACTCGATCTGCATTGAGACCGAAGGTAGAGCCAACTGAGACTTCGGTATTGGGAAGGTATAGTGAAGGCACCAAAAGTGAAGCAATTCCAAAAGTTGAAGAGAAAGAAGGCACTGCTGTAAGCGGTTTGAAAACACCGAAGCAGAAGCTGGAATTGAAAATGTCGAAAAAGATTGCATTGAACATGGTCCCCTCGACTGTCAAGGATCTCCTTGAGACTGGTTTGCTTGAGGGGATTCAAGTCACTTACAATGGCGGAAATAAGGTATATTTGAAGCCCAATTCTTCCTGATAAGAACTATTTGAGACCCAATTCTTATTTACTGGTAAAATTCCCTATATTTTCCAGTTTAGGGCTTAATTATCTCTGCTTTTAATTACAGGGATCCGGGCTTCGAGGAACAATTAAAGGGGTTGGGATCTTATGCTCCTGTTTGACGTGCAAGGGACAAGAAGTGAGCTGTGTTCATTACAACAGTGTAGTTTAGAGGGCTAAGTTGTTAATTTAGTTAGTTTCTTATATGTTTTCTGCTTCTGTTTATTTTTTTTGCAAATGTAGGTTGTTACGCCTTCCAAATTTGAGCTACATGCTTGTAATGCATATAGACGTATGGCAAAGTATATTTACCTTGATAATGGGAAAAATTTTAACGCGGTTCTGAAGGCATGTAGGGACGCTCCTTTGGATACATTGGAAGCAACAATTCAAAGTGCCATTGGTTATTTACCTATAAAAAAATCTGTCATCTGTAAGAATTGCAAAGGTGAGCTTTGCACTTATTATCTTAGATACATTAAATGTTAGGCTGCAAGTTAGAAAGCATGTTGATTACAACAACTTCTAGAATTATATTTCTTGACAGCTATGGGTGTTCAATGATTTCTAGGTTCCTTTTCTGCATCAAATGCTGCAAAAGTAAGACCGCTGTGCAATTCATGCACAAAGACAAAGAAATCTCAAGCCAGCCCAACACAGTCGACTGGTAGAATAACTAGGTATGCGATGTTTAAAAGTTTACTCCTTCAACTTTGTTCTTTGTATCTCTTTCCCTCTGGAGATGTGGTGTTTGGTATAGCATAAGTTGTAATCTTTATTTTATTCTAGATTTATTTGCTTATATTTTCTAATTTAGAAGCAGAAAAGAAATGTTCAAATGGCTATTTTTTTAGTATTAAGATTTATGTACTTAGAAAAATAGAATTAGAAAATGGTGTGAAACAGTCCCTAGTTGCAACCACTGAACAGAAGATAAGTTTCTTGAGGCTTTTCTCCCTTCTTGTCCTTTCTTAAAAACTTCTGTTTTGTTTGCTTTTTTAAAACTATGAATCCATTTAGGCCTAGTTATCAGAACTGGACTGGCCCGGCCGGAATGACGGGTTACCCGGACCCCTAACCGGTTTGGGTTTATTATTGGACCGGATAAAGAAGAAAACCGGAGTAACCCACCTTGAACCTCTTGAACCGGTGTGAACCGACCTAATCGGTCTAACCGGTCAATTAATAATTCAAATTTTTGTTTATGGAAGTTGCATTCCTTGAGGTTTGAACTCCTAACCTCTTTAAAAAAATGGTAAATGGGAGTCTTTACCACTAAGCTATGCTTTACTTGTTATTATAATGCAATCTATAAAATATAACCTTATTACATTCATAAACTTGTAAAAATCTCAAATATATTTAAAACAATATATATTTTGTAATTAAGCGGTCCGATCGTTGACCCAGCGGTTAGACCGGTGAACCGGTGCCTTGGTCGGGTCGATGTCCAGTCCGGTTCTAACTATGCATTTAGGGAATTGTGCTTCCTTCTTTTGTCATTGTTGGAAAAAAGCCACTATTTTTTTTTTTTTTTTTCCAAATAAAAACCTTGATATAAATGTTATCACAAGTGAAGAAATCGGGGTGAAGAAGTAAACAACTTGAATGAGAAGCGGACAAATTCCACTAGCCTTATAACTCTCCTGCCAGGAGAGAGTGCAAGAAGGGATGAATTTGACTACCCATAAATCTCTCCCGGAGAGAGAGAGAGAGAGAGAGAATTGCATTTTGTGGCTTCCCATTTAGTGCATTAGATTTTGTCCATCTAATTTTAATTCAATTTTTTGAAAGGTATAGATACTTTTGAAAATGTTTTCTATAATATTTTGAGAATTAGATGGTTATCATATAAGCATTTTTACATTTTTTTTACACTACTTGGGATCCATTATATGTTTGTTGCTTGATTTGGTAAATAAGTTTTATTAAAAATATCTTGATTTGATTATTTCTACCAACCAATTTCAATGAAAATCTTTGGAAGGTATAAATACTTGTGAATTTGTGAGAATGTTATTTGAAAGCAGCATGCAAATCAAATGTTTAAAAATGATCTAATTAATTTAATTTTTTGTATAACTAATGTATTTAGTGGGATCTATCAGATTTAGGTTTTATTTCTCTCTCTCTCTCTCTCTCTCTTTTTCCTTTCTTTTTGCCTTCTTTTGTTTTTTAAGTTTTGATCCCTTTTTGTTGTCTTCGCGTCTTGACATTATTGTACTTTTAGAATTTTGTCTTGATTACAGTTTCATATACCAATTTTCCCCTTCTATTTTTAACTTTAATTTTTTCCCCATTTTGGATTTAATGATTATCCTTGTTCGCTTACCACTTAACATAAATAGGTTTGGTTGTTTATACATTGAGCTAAGTTTGATAAGTTTTGTTTTGGACTTGCATATTACTATATCAACTAAAAAAAAAAATAGTATTGAAAATTTGAAACTCACCATCTTAAGGGTCCCATTTGGTTTTTATTTTTATCAAATGAACTTATATGTATTCATTAAGAAAAAGAAATGGCTCAGGAGCCCCTGTACGTGCGAGGTTTGTGAACCTTAAAGGTCCAAAAAGTAATAGGAACATACCAAAAGAAAAAAGCCAATTACAAACTAAGAGACTCAACAAAAGTGTGGAACCCACTTTGGGCACCAGAACTTCAGGGTGTTTCCACACATAAGGTTTTCTGACTACACTTCTTACAAATTTATTAAATGGAAGCTTCATTCTATAAAAAAATCTTCTATTCTTTTCCCTCCAAATCATAAAAATAAGACACGAGGCACCAATTTCCACACTGACAGTGCTTCTTTGTTTTAGATCTTAACCCACCAACCATCCACGAAATGGAACACTATTTCTGGCAGGATCCAGTGCACCCCAAAGATAGCAAACAGGAAACCCACACCTTCGTGCTGCCCTACAATGACGAAGAAGGTTATCCACCATATTTGTTGCTTGTTTGCACATCATTCACCTCTTCAACACCACAAAATTCCTCCTAATAAGGTGATCCATTGTTAAACATTTATCCCAGATAGGCATCCGAGAAAAAAATAAAAAAAACCTATACTAGTAGGGGACCCTTTGCACCCATAGTCTAGAAACTGGAAGAGCATTCATCTCCACACCAGTTAGCCTTTAAAATAGGACTTCACTGCAAAACTGGCACTATTCTCTCTTTTCCAAACAATACTATTTTCCAACAACTTATTGATCTTTATTGAATATAGCTTGTAAAAGTGCTCTATTAACCTGCTGTGATGGTCAACTTGCAAACCCCCAACCTCTCTCGGAGAGCAAACTGTACTTCAATCAAATGAAATTTGAACTCACTATCAAGTTCTTCCCATAGAAAATCACTTTGTCCCATTTAGTTGATTGGATATTCTTATGACCTTGTTTATTTCATGATTTCGGCTGAACAAATTATGTAATACTTTCGACTATTTAAAAGGTTTGCAATTGTATTGTATAAGTTGTGTGCCATTTTATGATACTTTGAAAAAGTTAAGGGACCAATAAACCTCCATTCTGTTAGCATAAAATGGGGATCGGGATCACCTCTTGCCTTAAACCTCAAGGATTGTCTCTGTAATAAACAGTCAATAAATTAAACAAATTTTGTGATACTTATGATTTTTGCCTTGCTTCATGGTGGACGAAAGGCTGCCCCATCTCTTTCCTTTTAAGACTATATCTTATCCCTACTATTTTCTCTAATAATTTGTCTACTTTTATGGACAGATTATTAATGTGTTTGTGTACACTGGAATCCTCGAGCATGACTTCAGAACCTATGTGCTCGGTGCTCCAATGCATTAATGACAGGATTTATATCTAGATATTCTATCCTCTTTTAACATGCTTCCATGTGGGTTATTTCAGGTCATCAAAACAAAATTTGGTTTCAAAGTCCCCGAAAAGTGCTTCATTGTGTAGTTCTTCGCAAAAAAAGATTCAATGGAAGATCACGAAAAAGTTGGTATTTGTTTTATTGATCTAATTTTTTATGTGGCATATTTCTGTTTGGAGTTTTATCTTAAGTTTTTATTTCATAAAGTAAATAATTTCTGTTGGTATTTGGATGTCTTTGTTCTCAAGAGATCAGCGGTTGCATAAGTTGGTATTCGAGGAAGGTGGATTACCCGATGGAACTGAATTAGGGTATTATGCACGTGGGCAGGTTGTTGAGATAAAGAATATGCATGCTAATTTCTTTTTATTTTTATTTTAAATTTATTTTTGTTTAAAATATTGAATTCTTGTTAACAGAAATTGCTTGAGGGTTATAAAAGGGGCTTGGGAATATTTTGTCGTTGTTGCAACTGTGAGGTACCTTTTTTTTTTTGTTTTTTTAACTGCTTGAACTTCGGAGGTCCCAAATCATTTCTTTAGAGGTATTGATCTTTACATTCTCAATGAGCAGGTCAGCGCCTCGCAGTTTGAAGCTCATGCGGGGTGTGCTACACGCAAAAAACCGTGAGTCTCTTTTTTCCTAGCTCCCTGTCTAATTTATTTATGTGAACATTTTTATTGTCGATTTCTTAACAGCGATTGTGTTTTTTGGCAGCTATTCATACATCTACACGTCTAATGGGGTGTCTCTCCATGAATTATCAATATCACTAATAAAAGGCCGTAAGTATTCTGCTAAGGATAATGATGACCTATGCGTCATTTGTGCAGATGGTGGCAATCTTTTGCTTTGCGATGGATGTCCAAGGGCTTTCCACAGAGGTGAACTTCAAATTCCTATGTAAAGTGCCTTTTGTACATCTTACATCAGTGATTTGTGAAATGCTAAACTAGTGAGCATGCTTGAGAAAGAGAGAAGATAAATTGCACAGTGAGCGAGAATGAAACTTATTTGCATTTACAGTTGCACTGGAGTGGTAATTGAGAACAAGATTTTGCTACTGGAAATATAGCTTATCTTTAATCCTTTTTTATAAAAATATTATTATAGTACTAGCCTTTAAAAAAAATTATTGTATGGTGTGCTTTGTTGATCTCCCTCCCCCACCGAAAAATAAAAAATAAAAAGAAAAGAATATAGCCCAAAACCAAAATTTATTTAAAACTTTGTGTCAACAATGTTTTGATATTATAAGTTTTTTATATATTTATTTTTATCAAGTAAAAGAAAAATAATCCATTAATGAAAGAAAGGAAGTGCTATAAAGCTCTTCGAGATATGAGGTATACAAAAGCCACAAAGACAAAACGAAGCAAAAAGATAGTAAAAGGCAAGTTCTAATTTAAGCTACTTAACAAAAAGATGGAAAGTTGTACAGTCACCAAAAACAGAGGTACTTTTCTGTACAAAAAGTTCAGTGTCAAAATTCTTATAAGCTTATCCAGAGGAACCCCAACCTTGTAAAAAATTCTAAGATTCCTTTCACTCCAAATCATCAAAAAAGAGCACGGTGCACCATTGTAGACCCCAAAAGAGAATCTTTATTGTGACTTCTACACCACCACCCTTCCATCATGTGGAAAACTGAATTCGGCAAAACCCAAAGCAAACCAAAAATACTAAAACATTAAGTCCACAAATCCTGTGCAACCCTATAATGAAGAAGGATATGGTCCACTGTTTTGGGCTCTTCTTTTCACATAATGTACCAATTTTGCATCATAAAATTTCTTTTCGTGAGATGATCCAAGGTTAAGCATTGGTCCCACATAGCTGTCTAAGTTGAAAAGACTACCTTAGAAGTAATAGACATTACCTATAATCTAGAGATTGGGAATTTGACTCCCTCCATATTAGCTAAGTTTTTAGAGTAAGATTGAACTGAGAATTTGCCATTTTCTCCCCCTTCCAAACCATTCTATCTCCTACCCTCCTATAAATCTTCACCAAATAAAGTCTTTAAGAAAAAGGTAATCACCCCTTTCGGCTCCCAATCGTGTAAGTTCCTTATTAATAGCATATTCCAAGACAACACCTAATCCACCCAACTAATCCAGTAGATTGGCCAATCTTTTTTATTAACTGCAATGGCAAAAAGATTTGGGAATTCAACCTTTAAGGACACCTCCCAACACCACACATCGCGAACTTTGGCAACATCCCACACCTTAAACCTCATCTGTTCAGCGGTTGATGCTTCGATTATGTAATTCCCTTCTGCCTTTTTAAAAATTTTGTTGTAATTTTTTATAAGTAGCATCAATTTGAAAGACTATATTAGATGTCTCTCTTGATTGGTTCTATGAGGGTAGTCTGCCTGAGTTAACTTTGATGTGCTTTTTTGTTGTCTTATGCAGAATGTGCATCTCTATCAAGCATCCCTCGTGGGGCCTGGTACTGTAAGTATTGCCAAAATATGTTCCAAAGGGAAAGCTTCGTGGCACATAATGCCAATGCTGTAGCAGCTGGAAGGGTTTCAGGAGTAGATCCAATAGAACAAATAACCAAGCGATGCATTCGTATTGTCAAAAACCCAGAAGCTGAAGTTAGTGCATGTGTATTATGCAGGTGGTGCTTGCATTTTGTGGTGGACATAAATTTATTAAAGCTTGTTTTTTGTTTTTTGTTTTTTTGTTTCCCCATTGATCTTTGTTATGCAGTTTACTATGAGCTATTGTTACATAATGCACTTTCATGTTACGTTCATCAATTAATTTATTCCATTATTTATATCTCTTATGATTGAAATAAAGCTTGATAGTTATTAATCTTTTTATATGCAGAGGTTATGATTTTAGCAAATCAAGATTTGGTCTACGCACAATTATACTTTGTGACCAGGTATCCTCTCCTTTTGTTGCTGTCACTCTCAACTCTCAAGTGCTTTGTCATTGAATTTTATCCTATGAATTTATTGCTGCTTACGCTTAACTAACTTGTGTACCCTTCTTCCCCCCCGTTTGTTCCAGTGTGAGAAGGAATTTCATGTTCAATGTTTAAAGGATCATAAAATGGCAGATCTAAAGGTGCCCATATAAATGAGTCTTATCTATATTTGTACCTATATTACTTTCGATGAGGAGTTTCTTTTTCTTTTCTGTGTACGAGCAGCAGTGTTTTTAGATAATAAAAAAAATAAAGAAATTTAATACTGTTTATACAACAGGAATTGCCAAAAGGGAAGTGGTTTTGTTGTGTGGATTGCAGAAGGGTCCACTCTACTTTGCAGAAGTTGCTAGTTCGTGGAGCGGAGAAGCTCCCGAACTCTCTTTTGACAGTTATAAAGAAGAAGCACGAGGAAAAAGGTTCAGAGAACAATACTGAACTTGATGTGAGATGGAGGCTTCTGAGTGGCAAAATTGCTTCTCCTGAAACTAGATTGTTGCTTTCAAAGGCTGTTGCTATCTTCCATGTAAGTGCTGCCCTTGCTGTATACAAATACTTCAATTATTCAGTGATCAGTGCCTTTTCTTTGTGGGATTAACTAGTATCTCTTATGCAACTAAAAGGGACCCTCCATGTACTGTTTTATGATTTGTATTAATCAAGGGCCAGCTTCGTCTGTTCTGTGTGTCTACTGTGAGAATCTTATTGTCGCCAGCCAAACTGGGATAAGGTTTCTGAGGGAAACTTATGTTGGTAAAGCTATACACTTTGAGATCAACGATACAAAAAATAAATTTAATTGAAAAAACCCACCTTTGTGATATGCTATTCGTCAGTGGTTTTCCTTTGGGCTCAGGCCCTACTCTTGTTGTTTTGTTTGTGTAGGTGTAGTGATTGAGAAATCAACCTATACCCCCCCCCCCCCTCTTCCCATATTTTGAATTCCTCCCTAACTTCACTGCTTGAATTACGTCCCTTCTAACCTAGCTTGTTGTACTGTCTGCTGGTAAGGAGCAGAACTAGGGAAATATTTTCTTTGAAGTTTCCTTACATGTCCTTTCTGTTATTATCCAAAAAGGTACAATTAACCCTCCTGTGGGTATGAAAACTGCTAAAAGAATGCCCAATAACCTATTAGGCACCCAATGAGAAATATGTCTATGTCATGCTGGAATCATCTAAGATGCTTGTGCCATTGACTTTGTTAATATTTTTACTGTACTTGCTTAATCTATAGTAAAATATCATCCATTTGTTTATTTGCTAGATCAACATGCTTACTTGTAGAGTTTTTTCTTATGAGATTGAGGGTGACTATCCCCTACCGAATACTTTGTCTTTTTCAGCTTGCAACTCTTTTTCATGTGAGCAAAGTGTCACTATATTCACTATATGTTTCATGTTGGTCGTTTATCAATCACAAAATGTTGGGTGCTTAAGAAACAGCATGCTCAAAAAGTGAGTGCAACTAATATGAGGATGTTAAGATCTTGCGATGTGAAAAAGAGAGATTAAGATATGAATACATTTGTGGGAAGTTAAGAGGCATCAATTTGGGACTGGATGAGGTCAAATTATTTTAAGATGGTTTGGACATGTGCAATGAAGACCAATGAATGCTCAACTATGTAGGAGTGATTTGATTCAAGTTGATGTCACCTGAAAGACGTGGCAGTGAGAAAAGAAATGATTGCCAATGATTTAAGTCAGGATGTGGCTCTAGATATAGCTAAATGAAATAAAATAATTCATGTAACTGACCCAACTATTGGGTATTAAGGCTTTGATAAGTTCACCTTTTGTCGAAATAGTTTCTCTTTACCCTCTCAAGTCTCTTGCCAACTGCACCAGGTAACCTAGTTTGATATGGGGTTCTTAGTCGAGTGATATATGACTCTTGGAGACATTTGCTCCGAACAAAACCTTTCCTCAAGTCATTCAATGCACGCGCCTTAAGTAGTCTTGCCATTGTCTATTGGCTTTCCGCCTACAATGAAATTGAGGTTGAAGTTGGTTAGTTGGCCAATCCTTGATGAGATCAGCTCTAGGACCCAATCATGTTGTGCATAATTATATTTATCCTGAACTACAGTGATTGCCTTGAAGCATATATGAGTATTTGCAAATTTGACTTTGGAATAATTTTTATTTTTTCTTTTGCTGAGAATTTGTAGACTATATTTTTTCTTGTAGAACGTTTAGATACTTGGTCATAAGAGCAAGAAGGGGATATAGAAACTGCTCATATGAGATCTTTAGACCTTCTGAAGAAATCGGTGGCAAGTGATATAGCGAATTAAGTTAAGCTTTTTATAAGATAGCAGATATTGACTAAAGGTTCAATTGAGCTTATTTTAAGAGGCTGTTTGGGGATCTCAAAAGGTGGACTGGACTGGGTCCACAATGCAAGTTATCTCCGATGTTGTGAAACCAAGTTACATTGATCTGAAAGAAAATTTGCTTTGTGGCTGTTTGTCCTGCAACTCTGAACGGTACAACTGGTGAGCAATTACTATACAGTGTCCAACTCATCACCAGTCGATCAGCTTTAACCTCAGTTGGCTGGGTTTTGGAGTTTTCCAAACAGCTAGTAATAGTTGAAAACAATGGTGACAGAAAAATTTCTCTGATGCATCTGTTCCTGCTTAGGATATTGTTTGCTTTCATGGGATTGGGCAAGGTGCACTCCTAGATTTACAAGTATGCTACGCTACGACTCACCTGATGTGCTACCAGTGGTTCTCAATTTTAGAGTTCTGATTTTATTTTATACGTTAATATTTTGTTGCTAGAAATGATGTATTTCTCAAATTAAACCTGTGCTACACTTTCTTTATGCAAGTGTGTACTGGCCAGTGTCCCTTCATAATTTTTTTTTGCTTTATTCTTGTAAAAATTTGTAGTGTTTGCATAAAAGGATACAGTTATTGCAATTTGTGATTGCATTTTCTCCCTTTTTTTTGTTTCATCAGGAATGCTTTGACCCAATAATTGATTCAACAACTGGACGTGACCTTATCCCATCCCTGGTTTATGGGTAAGCACAAGTCTTTTCCTTTATATCATGGGTGATCAGTTTTTTATTGCTTATGTCGTGTCATCATTTTGCAGTTGTCTCAAATTAACCTTGACATCTCTCTCTCTCTCTCTCTCTCTCTCTCTCTCTCTCGCTCTCTCAGAAGGAACATAGGGGCTCAAGAATTTGGAGGGATGTATTGTGCAGTGTTAACAGTCAAGTAAGAATCAAATTTTATATTTGACCTGGGCATGATATGACTCTAATGCTGTTCATTTTCATAGCTGTCTGCTTTGCTTAATATGCAGCTCATATGTGGTATCAGCTGGAATTCTTCGAGTTTATGGACGGGAAGTTGCAGAACTCCCTTTAGTTGCTACAAGTAATGATAATCAAGGCAAGGTGAGTCTAATATACTCTGGTCAGCTGATACTCTTTACCATTTGCTCCTTATTTCGTTTTCCTACCCTCACAACCCTTTTCATTTAAGATGAGTTATGTTCCTTCAAAAATTTGTTTTCTTTTTCCATCCAAAGTCTGCTGTGGGTCTGGTAAAATACCATAACACAGTAGTGTTTTTATGTTTATACGCTACTAACTACTTTATCTTTATACGCTACCAACTACTTTATCTGTGGATGCCTGGATTCCTTTGCATGTGAAGTATTATGTATTTTCTTCTTTCTGTTCACTCAGCGGAGTTGCATTTTCTTATGCAATCTTGGAGTGCGTCTATTACTTATTTATGACCATATTGACAATTTGAGATTTGTTAGACTTCCAGAAATGATTCAGAGTTACAAGAATTGATCATGAAAATATTATGACAAAATTCAGTGGGGAAAAAGACTCATGTTGGAGAAAAAATGCTCATATTGTCATTCTATTGGTTTTCAATTTTTATTTTATATATATATATATATATATATATATATATATATTGGTAAAGTGAATTATTCCCAATCCCCATACTAATTATGAACAGTTGGCAAATTTTATATGATACATGATAAACTCAGAATGTGACAGAAGTTGCGTATACCTTGACACTTTTTCTGATTTGAGGAATATTTATGTAGATACTACTCATCTCTTACATTAGCTTATGTTCTTTACAAAATCACAACCTGTTGCGATATCAGTGGAATTTAAAGATTGGTTTACCCTTCACAGGGCTACTTCCAAATATTATTCTCCTGTATAGAGAAACTGCTGGCATTCTTGAATGTGAGGAGCATTGTGCTCCCTGCTGCAGATGAAGCAGAATCCATATGGACAAATAAATTTGGTTTTAAGAAAATAGCACCAGATGAGGTATGCCTATGTGCATTGCATATGCTTCTTTTTCTGCTTGTGCATTTTTGGCCACCTTGACATTGAACTTTTATGTGTACTCTGTGCCTTCTTCAGCTTAGCAACTTAAGAAAAAGCTGCTATCAGATGATGACCTTCAAAGGGACATCTATGCTGCAGAAAATGGTGCCCGAGTGTCGAATTATTCGTAGAAATGTAGATTAAGTAGCCGTGGTGTTTGTGCAGAGTCCCACATCGGAGTGTAATTAAGGACAAGGAGGAGCCATATTTTGTTTTACAGCCGCATTATCCTGAAACATGAGAGAATTTATGGATTTTGGTAAAAAAGACCCCATCAGTATTCAACTGTAATGGTCCAACTTATCCACAGTAGATAGGGAAGGTGATGGCTGTAGATGAGATAGTCTTTTTGATGACAGCAATCTTTGACCCCTTTTTGGAAATCCCTTTTTAACCCTCTTTTTTCCTTTCTAGGGGAGGTAATAGTAAATGGGGTTGATTTTGTAATGGGTGGAGATACTTATTTAAAATGTGAATATATTTCAAGCTCCTAATATTGTTGTTCGGTGCTTTGATACTTATCTGTTTCCCAGCTTACATGCCTTTGAAACAAGATGTAAGATCCAGCGGCCTGGTTGGTGACATGTTGCCCAAAATAAACTTACTAGATTCTCAGAATACACAGGCAATGCAATGCAATGCAATGGGTTTCTTAGTGTTTTTCCTCAACATACTACACTAGTCCTTTACAAGCTGCCTACTACTTTTTGGTCCCTTACAGAGAGCATCAAAATTGCATTATCTTAAATACTGGTCATAGCACAGCTCAAAATGCTTTCAAAAGGATATCACCATTTAGTTGCGTGAAAGATGCTGTTGGCTGTTGGCCTAAAAACTTCGATTTCTTGCATCCGTATGCAGCAGGCCAAAAGGCCGATGCCTATGCCTTCTAAGTGATGTAATCTTGTTTTAGTGCTGCAATCATCTCTACAAGTTATCATCACGTTTAGCCAGGCTGCCCCATCGGCCGGCTAACGCATTGTCGCAGAAAAAGTCAACAAAAGAACATACCTAGCACTTCCACTCCTTTCATAATGACCAAATCCCTCTCTCTCTCTCTCTCTCTCTCTTCCGGCCTAGCTTAGCGTGTGCATCATCTAATCTCCATTGCTGCCTGCCCATTTCTCTTTTTCAACACCATTTTAACTTTTTTGTATCAGCAGCTGTAATCATCTCCACACGCGAAAGCATCACACAAAGGCCCATACATTTCGTACCTCTCACGCCAGTCATCACTCACTCCCCTTAACCCAAATAAAAAGAATAATAACTCACACCCACACCCACATCTTAAACACTCAAAAAATAACATCAAACACCAAAAACCAAAACCATGAGAGCTAAAACCACCTCCTTCTTTTGGATCTCTGCCTTAGTCATTACCCTTCTTTCAATTATACTTGCTCTCTATAACATCCCTTCTCCTTCCTCTACCCCTATTATTTCCACAAATACTCAAACTAGCCTTCAACTTGGTATCCTCAAAAGGGTTCTCAAGCAAAGTGGCATAGAGAATTTAGTCTCTCTCTCAACGCGTATTGGCCAAGTGTCAAGAGGCCATCGCCGGAGGAAGCGTAAGATCACTTGTGACAAGAACAAATGGAAGTCTAGGATCATCTCAAATTACGATGTGAACCTCGTCTTGACCGTTGATTTGAAAGGTTGTGCAAATTTCAGTAGTGTGCAGAAGGCTGTAGATGCTGTTCCTAATTCTAGCCCCTCTAGGACCCTCATCATAATCGATTCTGGTGTTTACAGGTCGTTAATTTTCTTGTACAAAGTTTTTGAGAATTGGCACATGCATGCACATATGTAACACTAAATAGCAATATTTAAGAAAGAGAAATTTAAACTAAGCTGTAAATATGCATTATGGCTGCAGGGAGAAGGTGGTTGTGCATGCTAACAAGACCAATTTGATATTTCAAGGTCAAGGTTATCTCAATACAGCCATAGCTTGGAATGATACTGCCAATTCTACAGGAGGGACAGTTTATAGCTCTTCGGTTGCCATTTTTGGCCCTAACTTCTTAGCTTACAACATTAGTTTTCAGGTAATGTTTGACAATATATATATACATCTATATAGGTCCCGTTCCCCATACACCCCATTTTGACGCCTATGTTTACGCCTCATTTTCAAATACCATTGTACGTTGAATATTTTGAGAAACCGACCGTTAGATTAGATACTTCTCTTATGTTTGTCATGTATGAAAAAAATCGGAGTGATCCAACGGTTATTTTTTGAAAAATATCATTTTGAAGAACTATTATTTTTTTGATTAAATTAAAAACATAACAGTTTTTTATAGTGACATTTATTAAAATCTAACCTTTGGATCACTATGATTTTTGGTATACATGATATGCATAAGAAAGGTATTGAATCCAACGGTCGGTTCGTCAAAATATTTATCATAGGTAATGTTTTGAAAATGAGGTCATAGGTGTCAAAATAGGATATAAGGGGAATGTGACCCATATATATATATATATATATATATATATATATATATATAATGCACACTGATCCTGTAAGGCTTCTTATTGTCAACCCACTCTCCTTTGGAGATATATTTTAAAAAACCGACCGGTGGATTAGATAATCTTCATATATATGTCATATCTGTAAAAAAATCACAGTAATTCAATAGTTGGTTTTTAAAATACAGACATTAAAACAATTTTGACAACATCCAACGGAAATTACTGTCAAAATATTTCACGAACTGTATTTTGAAAACCGATTATCGGATCACTATGATTTTTGATAGACATGACATTTATAAGAAGAAGATTATCTAATTCAAAATATTAGAAAGGGTGGACTGACAATGAGAGGCATAAGGACGTCTTATAGGATTGGTTAATGAATATATATATTGAAATAAAGATGTAGTTACTTAAATATTGACAGTTTATATTGATTTGAAATGGTATATTTGATGTTGTGGTGGTTGTTTGAAAAGAATACAGCTCCTTGGGCATCTCCTGGGGAAGTAGGAGCGCAGGCAGTGGCTCTTAGAATTGCGGGGGACCAAGCTGCATTTTATGGATGTGGATTTTATGGAGCACAAGACACGCTTCATGATGATCGTGGGAGGCACTATTTTAAACAATGTTTCATCCAAGGATCCATTGATTTCATTTTTGGAAATGCTAGATCTCTCTACCAGGTAATTCTATCTATCTATATCAGATTATAAATTAAGGATTCTCCGATCCCCCTAACAGTTCGTTACGTACTTGTTAAGTCCCAATAACTAATATTACTCAGCTCATTATTTGCCCTAACAATACCTCATGATATTTGGCTACATATGCTTTGGTATCCATTTAGTTAGAATGAACTTTCCAACAGATATGATGTATTTTCCAACAGATATGAACTTTCCATCCATTTGGTTAGAATTAATCCGCATTTTACAATATATATAGATCAATCTCTTTAACAGAAAATGAATCATGGGCTGTGCATTACCAAATCAATTTTCACAGTTTGTGACTCTCCAAAGACTCTCATTCTGTTAAAGATATCCTATTATATTAACAAAAATATATATTACCATAATTAACAAAAATTCATACCAAAAAACATTTTCAAAATTCTTTCTCCAAACCCAAAAAATTCATTTTCCGGTGACAGTGTGTCGTTACTTTTTGCAATGACAGATGCCCTACTTACCATTTATTGATATGGATCCCACTATATATCATTTTTAATGCATTCACAGATGGACGTACCGCACGTCATTATTATTAGCAATTAACTGCCATGTTAGATATACTCATCGGCTTATAATCCATAAGATTACAACGTGGCCGGACTAATTAATTTGGCATGGCAGGAATGCACCATTAATTCAATAGCAAAACAAGTCTCAGCTGGGATCAGTGGAGCCATAACAGCCCATGGGAGGAATTCAATGAATGAGAAAACGGGGTTTTCTTTTGTGAATTGTAGCATTGGTGGAAGTGGGAAAGTGTGGCTTGGGAGAGCTTGGGGGGCTTATGCCACTGTTGTGTTTTCAAAAACGTACATGTCAGATGTGGTGGCTTTGGATGGATGGAATGATTGGAGAGACCCCTCTAGAGACCAGTCTGTGGTTGATCCTATTTTCTATTCCCTCTTCTTTCTTTTCTTCTTAATAAAACCCTAGCTATATAGTTTTGGCCAAACTTTGTTGAATTTTTGTGTTTAGAAGTTATATATTAATAGTTGTTGTACATGTTTTATAGGACTATATTTTTTGGAGAGTACGAGTGCATGGGACCAGGAGCAAACTACACCTTTAGGGCGTCGTACGGAAAGCAACTCGGCCAATTTGAAGCAGCTCCTTATATGAATGTTTCATACATAGATGGAAATGAATGGCTTCTTTCTCATCAGAAAACTTCATTGGATCTTCCCTGCAGGACACTACAAAAAAAAGGAGCAATTGGGACGGAATGAAACTGTGGTTGTAAGAACAATTTTCCATCACAAGTTGATTTTTGCCACTGAGAGGATCAGTCAAACTTTTTAAGAGTAGAAATGAGAGAGAGAGAGAGAGGCAGAGAGAGAGAGAGAGAGAGATGTAATTTATGCTTTAATGATAGAGTTGTAGAGTAACCTCCAGAAGAGAGAGAATACCAGCAATGCATTGCTCTGAATCACAGTAATTAAAGATAGTTGTAATTATGAAGTTAATATATCTCTCTGCAATTTTTTGTCCGAAAAATACACGAAAAGAAAATAGGTTTCCTCCATTTACAACCAATTCTACTAAATGTCTGAATAATGTTGCAATTATCTATACCATTCTACCAAGTAAGGTTCTAGCTAGTTTAGTATTCGCCTTGGTCTACACTTAATAAATTTTCAAAAAAGCAATGCTATATTTATTCCCAAAAAGGGTTTCCAAATGAATTCAAACCCTTCATTTATTATCAAGGAGAGAGTTTGCTAAAACAGAGAAGGTGGATTATCTTATTTCCAAAATTAGCTCTCTTAGTTTTATTTTCGGTCCTAACTAAGGAGCTAGATTGATCCTTGGGTTGAAAACGTTGGGGGAAAGAGGGGAGGGAGGGTGTAGGAAGCCCTTTCCTTAAAACTCCCAATTGTAAGCTTCTATTTGGATAAAGGAAAAAGTGAATTAAGGGAAAGAAAGGAAAGGAAAAAAAATGTTAAAATGATTAAGAAATGACCTCATTCTTATGCTATTTTCAGCTTTCGATCTTTTTCTTTTATCTTATCTTTTTGAGATCCAAACAAAGTCCAAGAAGTTTTTCCTTCATGTTGTTTTATTTCCTCTTATTCATTCAGCATTTTTGTTTTGTTTGTTTTGTTTCTGTTTTTGGTTGGTGTCTTTGCTTTCTCTCTCTAATAAGAATTATCTTCAATAGTTTAACCTCTCTTTAGAATTATATTTGCAGGGCATTAGTAAGCCCATCTCAAGTGTTAAATAGTAGTTCTAGTTGGGCTATCTTGAGTAGGACCAGTCGTATTAATGAGAAGGGTGTGGATATTGCAATCCCAAAGATTGTTTTCTACATTCCATATATCACTGTTCCAAAAATGCCAAGAGGAAAATTTACCACTAAGGACATCTAAAATTCAGAAAAAAAATAAAAATAGTAATCTCTCTTTATCTCCAACAAAAATTGATCACCACACCCAACTAAAAAAAAAAAAAAAAAACTTCCCCCTTCTCTCTTTCTTCTTCTTCACCATCCCATCTAAACTCTATCGATCTCTCTAACCACCCCTCTCATATAAATTGATTTGATTTTGTTATTTTACATTCTTTGACTAATTTACAAGTAATGGATGTTAAAGAGGTTAATAAAAGCGCAAAGGTTTGATTTTTTTTTTTTTTTTAAGCTTTTGTGGTTAAATTTTTTTTGACAAAATTGCGAGCCATTCGGAGTTACAGAACTGAACATATTCGTTCGGTGAGAGAAGGCAGAACAAAATCAACTTGTTTGGCATAAGTTGACCGAATAAATTTATTATGTTTAGTCATGTTTAACTTAACAAAGCAATTTTGTTTTATCTTCTTTAACTGAACAAAGCTTATATGTTCAGCTAGCTAGAGAAGACTAAGCATTACAAAATGTGTTTGAAAAATGAAGTTGCGGAGTCAGTTTACTTATGATGTTGAAACATCCCCACCCTAATGAGAATTGGATTGGGCTGGCTAGTTAAATCAATAAACTAGCCCAACCACTAGTTAGGTTATGACCTTTGACAGTTCAGTCAGTTAACTTGGAATTGGCTTGCATGTTTAAATTGGTCAAGTTTGGTTTAACTTGGGTACGAGTTAACTAACTCGTAAATGTTGGGAAAAATATTGACCAATTTGGTTTAACTTGGGTACGAGTTAACTAACTCGTAAATGTTGGGAAAAATATAGATTTCCCACAAATGCAAATCACAAAGATTATATAAAATTCCAGCAAATAATCACAACCAAAAATAGAATAAACAAATGAAATAAGAGAGACAAGATATATATTTACACAGTTCCCTCAATTTGAGATACGTTCATGGAGCGAAGTACAAATATATTCACTAATAATCAAATCCCAAAAGGGAACACAAGAGACTCAAAGTCTCAAGTTACACCAACCCTAACACCTTTAAGTGTGTATCAACAAATTCAATAAAATACAA
>JAESVK010000656.1:1031495-1043113 GCA_017140935.1 Hamamelis virginiana | reverse complement strand
AACCCTAACACCTTTAAGTGTGTATCAACAAATTCAATAAAATACAAAGAAAATATCTCACCAAAGATAGTTGAAAGAATTCCTTCAAATGTGATGTGTAGAATACTCAAAATGCCACCAAGAGAATGAAGATTCAGCCACCCTTGCATATGCAAACCAGTTGGTGCAGTATCCTTGAAAAGTGATAAAAAGGAAGCCAAAATACACATTTTCTTATAGCAAACCGAGAGACAAAGAAAGCTACTCGTGACCAAAGCCTCTAAAGCTGACAAACTGTCTCCCACTAACAAAATTGTTATTTTTTTTTTCTTTATTTATATATCAAGACCCAAAAATAACCAAAGGCTTAAGTAAATAAGTTGGGTTAGCCCATTTGCACTTCTCATGCTTGTCTTTAGACAAATCCTTGGTCATCATATCTGAAGTATTGTAGTCAGTGAGAATCTTCTCAAGTTGCAAAAGCTTCATTTCCAACACATCACGAATCCAATGTGCTTCGATCTTGAATAAAAGAGAGAATTCTTACTCAAGTGTATCTTACTTGGACTATCATATTATAAGAATCCATTGAAGAATAGTTTTAATAATAAGGTAAATGGCTCTCTCATCACTTTTGTGCTTTAAATGCTTGTAGTATGAAGCTAAATACTCTCACCTATTGAACCCTCTTTCTTTTTCAGTTCTTGACCACTCGTAGACGAGCTAGGCTTGGCACAAAGGGTGCTTGATGTTGTATGCACTCCAAGTGTTTGTAAAAATGCAAAAGAGAGCATTTGCCATCATTTTACCCTAGCTTATCACATTTTCAAGCTCTTATTGAAATATCTTCCAATTAAAACCATTCTTAAATGGATTCTTGATTGAGTAACGTGTTTGAGAGGCCATAAACCCTGGATCGAACAAAACCTTGGGCTCAACACCTTTATCTTCCTTGTTTTAGAACTCTTATTTGGTATTTTTCTTTAGTTAATTACAACCTTCAGCACTCAAAACACATGATTTTACTTTATTTGCACATTATTTGGTTAGTAACACCTAAGGCTTCTTTGCGAACTTCATTCTTAATCTCCGAAGAAGATGACCATGGGATTCCCATCTACTATGCTTGCAGCTTCATGATCCTACGCTTGGGATAAGGAACAACAAATCAAAGAAGAAAGAATTGTGATTATGGTTTTCATGGTGGTGGTTTGTTTAGGCTTATTTTCAATTAAGGATTGTTAATCCCTTGGTATGGTGGCTGGGTTGTTGGTATGAATGGATTTGAGTTGTGATGGTGGCTGGTTTTTAGCTTACAGATCGTTATGGATGGTGTGGGTTGTTTGATTTGGTAGCTTTGAAAGGAACCTATAGTTGGAGTTGTGATTTTGTGTTAAAGGGATTGTTTTCCCATTTATTTTTGCGGCTGCATGAGGTTGAGGGTTGTGATTGGAGTTGGATGTGTTGTGGTTTTGTGAGGTTTGATATCATGGTTATGGAGATTTGGGGTGGTTATGATGGTTTTCATGTAAGGGTTTCGACGATGATAAGTTTTAGGGGTTGGGTCTTGGTTATATTTGGTGTATTTTGGGAATTTTTTCAACTTTAATTTGGTTTAATTTTTTATCAAATATGAGTTTCTAGTTCAAAATGTTCAAAC
Source organism: Hamamelis virginiana (assembly GCA_017140935.1). Classification (NCBI taxonomy): domain Eukaryota; kingdom Viridiplantae; phylum Streptophyta; class Magnoliopsida; order Saxifragales; family Hamamelidaceae; genus Hamamelis; species Hamamelis virginiana. The sequence goes on along the minus strand of JAESVK010000656.1, from coordinate 1,041,474 downwards.
ATAAGTGATTCGTTTGAATGTGGGCCTACTTAATTCGAACGTGTTGGGACAATTTTGTGTTTTATGATGTTTAGAGCCTATTGTACCAATTTTTAATAGTCTTCTCTTCACTAGATCTTATTCATCCACGAGAGGACCCTCATACATATTTTGTATTGCTTTTCTTGCATGTTTGGCTGCTTGTGGGAAAGCCATTGCATTGTGAAGCCCCCTTATTTGAGGTAGAAAAAAATATGATCCTCTCTGTTAATGATAATACTCGCTTTTATGAAATGGTTTTGTGAACCTATTTTGTTTTATAATGTTATAAAATAAGATACATGTAAGATAGCATAATTTATGAAATGGATTAATGTGAGGCGTAATTTATGAAGTGTTTTTTGAAGCATAATGCTAGACTATTTTATATAGATATGGGAAATGTGTGGCTATGAGGCATATTACTGAATTAATTTCGGAAGACAGTTGAAAATGTGTTGTTTGAAGGCTTCTCAATGAATGTTTTCATACAATAGTGGAAAACCTATTAGTTTGCATCCTTCTTTCGATAAGAATGTTTTGCATCCTATTTCAATTCTTATGCTCTTTTATTTGTTGCTTCTTCTGAGTATACATCAATGCCGCCTCATCTTTCGGCTTATCATACCCATCTTCTATACAATCCCAAAGATCATAAGAAAGAAAAGTGGTTTTTATCTTCACACAATAAAAAATAGTTTTCCCCGTCAAAGATTGAGAAAGAAGGTTGTTGGACACCCATATTTTGGTTGCTTAAACTTGCCATGATCAACTCCTTCACCAGGGTTTGTTTTCCCTCCAAGATTTCCATGCTAAGACTCAAATTAATCAATAGAGCTTTGGTACCACTTGTTGGCTATAGTTTTAGCCTTAGAATCAACAACAACAGTAGCTAAACACACTCAACACACAAGATAATGCATTCATAACAAGTAAGAAGAAAATAGAGAAGCAAAGGGTAGGGAAAAAGATAGATGAAAATAGGGGTTAGACTAAAATGTGCAGCACTGCTTCTCTTTTATTATTATTATTATTATTATTATTTTTTTTTTGCCACATTGTTCCAATACATGATATATCTCAAAAAGGATTAATCTTGGTCTTACGACAAACCATCACACAATATGTCAAAAAGACTAAAATACCCAACAAGTTTTTACATAAAAAGTAAACCTAGATAGGGCATTAATATTTAACATTCGTGTCACGAATGGAATGTTTGATAATATCTTGGATCAATAATAAAAAGGTAACATGAGATGATCGCCCCTCTTCCATCGCCCTTCTTGCCAGTGCTCTAAGTTCGCTTGCTCTATTTCTTCTCTTTTCTAGTTTTTCTCCATCCATCAACATATCCATATCCATATCAACTTCACATTTCTTCACTAGAACTCCAACTTTCTCTTCAACTCCCCATCTAACAAGGACCTCAACGCCCACCCAAACTCCAATCCTTAAATTCTCTACAATTAGTTTCTCATCGAAGAATTGCTCTACAGAGAGGCCATGATATCATTGGCAGCCCAGAGCATACCCCTTCAATTGCTGAATTCCAACCACAGTGGGTTAAGAAACCCTTAATTGCTACATGGGATAGAATAAGTACCTGTAGAGCCTAACCCTTAATTAAAAATTCTCTACCTTTGATCCATTCCTCAAATTTTTCCTCTCTAAGACTCTAACTATGGAAATCTTTCTTCTCTAGTTTTAACCACTTTAACAAATAGGCGTTTTGATGCTTCCAAGCCCAACCGAAGTTGTATTAATTGTGAGGGAATTAGGCGACATTAGCTTATAAGGTAAGCATAAACAGCAGCCTTGGTATCATTGGGTCGAGCCATCTCAAGCTCTCTTTGTCATCAATTGGGGCTTTATTACCTCTCTCGAACTTGTCCAATTTCTCCTTGTTGCATAGAGAAAGTGGCCTAATGCACCAAACTTTTTTATTTAAAGCCTTTTAGTATCCTCAGCACACCCATATTTCAAAAAGAGTTTTTTGTCGTAGCATAGGGCATCCACATACTACAAACTCCACTACTATTTATACTGGCAGCGAAGCAACAAATACCTCAAAGCACATCAACTCTCTGCGTCCACCCCAAAAACCTAAACTAGTAGAAAAGATAGTCTCACTACATAACCATTGCTACCCATCGCTCTGCTCGCATTCGTGAGCAACCCTGTATCCTAGAAGAAGCTGTGGATGTACAACTCAAAAAAACAGTCTCATAGGTGCATTAATTGGAAAAAATCGAAAGTTGATAACTTCAATGCTAAAGTTAAAGGTGGAGACACTAAGGAGGGCTACTTAAGCTGCAGCTCAGGTTGTTTAGCCCCCCCAAAAAAAAAAAAAATTACTTCTAGTTTAGCCCACCCAATTTTAGCCCAAAATTTTTTTACTCTTACTAAACCAAAACAAAACTGATTTTAGCCCACATCAATTAGCCCACAACAGAAACAATTCAGCAATTAGCCCATCTCAAGTAGCCCAAATTGGCACCCTTTTGTGCTTAAAATTCAAATAATTAAAAAAAAAAAAAAACTCCATTCTATCTTTTTTTTCGAGGGAATTTACTTTTTGGCTTTTTCTTTTTGACTCTCTCTCACTCTCTCTCTCTCTTTCTACCCCTGAACCTCTTAGCCTCTCTAGTCGCTTCTCCAAGTTCCTTACAGGCCCTACAGAAACCACTCAAACTAGGGTTCGGGAGGGTTCCAAACGGGAATTGACCAAAATCTTATAATAAGATGTGAGATTTTTTATTTTAGGGATTTATGCTTTTTGTGAGATTGATGATTTTTTATTTAAGATTTTTATTTTAGGGCTTTAAATTTATTATGTATGATAGTATAAGTTTATTATTGTTATTGAGTTATTTTTTGGTTTTTGAATTTAGGATTTTAATATGAGGGCTCTAGGGTTTTAATTTTATTGCTATTTTTGTGCTTTAGGGCTTGAATTTAAATGCTTGGAATTAGGGAATTGCTTGCTTCAACAAAAGGTATGATCATTCATGGCTTTATTGTTTATTTTCATGATTCAATTTTATTTATATAGTTAGTTGCTTAAATTAGGTAGTAATCTATCTATAGTGGTGATAGGAGGTTGTGGTTGAGCCAATTGAAAACCCTTTTTGTAATTGATTCATTCTTTATTATTGATTTTTTTCGTTGATTTTTTTTATAGATATAAAAAGTAAATGTCACATTGTCACCTTTTTAAGTATTATGTAAATTAATTAATATTTAATTCTTACTTTCTTAGGTTATTAATAGAATGGTACATCAAGAAGGAAATAAAGGAAAAACTCTTTATTCTTTTTTCAAACCAAGAAATAATATATCAAAACGACATCACATCTCTTCTTCATCAACTGTCGATACTTAAATTCCCAATGAGCAACCTCATGCTAAATCCTAAAGAACTGAATTAAATGTCGATTATTCAATTCAAAATGAGCAACTTCCTTCTCAATCTCAAAGAATTGAATCTGATGATACATTTCTTAAACAAGATCCAGGGGAATGCACTTCAATATGGCAACATCTCGTTAATCAACGAGAAGCCATTAGATGATATTATATTAATAATGGGCCATATCAACCCCAACTCCAAGGGTATAAACTAACCCAAATTGGACCTCAATGTTATTGATTTCAATGCTCTTGGTTTAATCAATTTCCTTGGTTAGAGTATTCACCATCAAAGGATGCGGCATATTGTTTTCCATGGTTTCTTTTTAAGAATGAAACGCAACACCGACCTACCTTTACTATTGAAGGGTTCAGAAAATGGAAGAGGGTTAAGGAGGGTGCAAAATGTGCATTCTTGACGCATGTTATATTTTGAGCATAAGTAAGCTACTTTAGCTTTATTTATATATGAGTCCCACAAGCCTTTTTGAGGTAGGCCTATATTGGAATGCATTCATCTCAAAAAGGAGATTAATATATTGTATTAATAAGCTCAAAATACTGAGGTTTTAAATGAGAAATTGTAGTTTAAAATCACCCATTTGAAAGTGGTTGAAGGTGGTAGTCATCATTGTTCCATATTGAATAAATAGTGGGTAACTTGTGTGCTTATATACCCTTACATTGGACCTATGGGTTGGGCCCCAAGGAGTACCAAAGTTTTGTGAGGGGAGAAGACCTACCAAAACTTGGGCTTGATCCAAACAACACACCTGCGCGCTCGCCCGCATCGAACTGGGTCGGGTGGGGTGGGGTCATTTAGACCAAGCCCATTATTTTTTTGGGCTAATCCAGATTGACTGTTTGAATATTTAAAACGTTTTTAGAACAGTCATGACTGTTCTGCAATTGTGAAAAGTTGTATCTAGTTTTGCAGCTCCTGCATAGATTCATGTCTTCAATGGTGCCTTCTGCACTTCACGAAGAGGCACTAGTTTGTCTGTAAATATGCCACGGGTCTAGAGTTCATTTTATTTAACTTAATTCATTTGTTCATTGTGTGTCTGTATAGTGTCTGAGAGAGAGATAACATTATTCTGGTTTGTTGTATTTGCAGATTACAGTGCTTCTTCTGCAAACGAGATCATTGTATCATGGGAGGCAGACGTCCATCAAACTCTAAACACCAATAGGAGGGGCATATTCTGTCTTAAAGACAAAGTGTACAACACTTGCCTTGACAAGTCCTTTTATACCTTTCTTGTTCAGACTTCTGGATAACAAGTAATTTATTTAATTAAGTGTTTTATACATTCTGGTTTGACAGAATTCAAGTAGTCTTCTTCTTCATGTTATTCTTTAAATATATACTATCATAATTGGTATATAATTTTCTAATTTACATAATTATTATACATTATGTTAGTATTATTTAATTAGTTGTTTTATTGGTTATACACAATATTATCCTATTCTAGATAATCCAAATTATTATTTTTTGACAACGCACATAGGAGGTCCCACTTCATCCCATAACAAAGCTGTGCAATCTATGAATGGTTTAGGTGAGGTTACTCAACATGTTGATGAAAGGATATCGATGAAACCTAGATTCGCAGTGGAAGATAGAGAATAACAAGTTTAAAATTTTTGAATCCTTTATCGAAATCCAGTATGGATTCGAACAAGCATGGAACCGTGAATTTATTAAACAAGAGTATATGTTTAACAACTTAAATCATACTTACTTGATTTCGCCTTTCAATGTAGTTTTCCTAGAGCTTCAAAGAGTATGAAGCCTTTGATGGTATCCACACTGACATAAGACCTCTTGAACTCTTGTACTTCTCAAATAATGGAAGAGACAAGCTTGGAGAGGGGAGAGAGAGAGCTCACGGTTTTTGGAAAGGAGAGAGGGAGCCTGCCCTAGTATTCCCTTTTCTAATTTGTGTCTCTTTCTCTTTGATGAGTGGGTTACCTTATTTATAGAGAACCATCACTCTATATTTATAGAGAACCACTAGGGTTTCTATTAATATTATTTCCAATTATAATTAAACTCCTTAATTATTAACTATTAATAATAAGGCTCTTGTTTAATTATTAATTAGGAAATTCCCCACTTTCTTTAATTCAAGATACTCACTTATGTTCTTTGTTTATGTGTGACCCATTGGGTTCACCCCAACCTAGCAGTGGACAGGGACATCTCTATGTCTCCCAAAATAGAAACTTTCTATTTTAAGGTTCAATTGGAACGATTCCAATTATGCCCTCATTGATAACACTTTATCAATAGGCTTTCATTGGTCATGAGTGACATATAGTAACATATCATGACGTACCCTAGGTTTGGGTGAATAGCAGAACTATGTGAACCCTTCATGTTACTTAATCATTCATCCCCTAATGTCACTGTTAAGATAATAGGTATGGTTATTGGTCAAACCCTATCTTAACAATTTGATATCTGTTCCTCAAAATATAATCTCAATGAGGTAATACCAGTTAAACTCTTTTCATTGTTTACCTATCACACTGGCGAGAGATTCTTTTGAGAGTTATCTTTGAGAACTTATCTTGACATTCTCTCTCATCAAGTGAGAGTGATGATTCCTTATTGCATACTCATCTATCTTCATACATAACTTATTAGAGCCAATAAGTACCGATTACAACCTTATGGTCAAGGCTGTACAAGATACTATCAAACTCTAGCAACCTATGCATAAGATAGCTATGGTGTCTCAGGTCTAAGGACTACCATTTAAATGGACGTAATATAAGAATATTCCTTTGACATAACCTTCATAGGAACATTCTTTGCAGATCAGGTTCAGTGTACATATTCTCTGATATGCAACCATAGATTAACTATAGTGTCACTACACTGACAGAAAAGACTACCAGTCCTCCATAGGAGTTAGTTTAAATCTGTGCTACTCTTGATGGTTTATAAATATTCACTTTAATAAACCTATGAGTATGAACTCTTTAGAATAAATGTGTGTGAGAAATATCAGTATTTTTATCTCAACAATTTGAGATGTATATTTCTCTTGTCATTTATTCATGGACCTTATCATATATGTTTATACACATAAGATAAGTTATACCTTCCAAATATGATAATATGAAATTAATATGCCCTTTAGGATTGGTTTTAGGGCATACTTCCAACAATCTTCCACTTGCACTAAAGCCAATCACCATAGTATCGTATACTAGTCTTCGTAAGACAAGGCTTTTAACACACATAGGTGTTAAGGCAAAGCGGATTCCTGCAAACTCCTTTTGCAACTTATTATTTTCAATAATAGTAATTAAACTAAAATTCGCTGCCAACTCTGATTTCCTAGTAAATGAGACTTATGCTCTCATAAGAAAACATTGTATACTAGACATTCTCTTAGGCAATTTGTAAATGGCTAACTTTATACAATTTCTTTATATGCAACTATTTCATTCTTAAACTCCTTTTAAGAATATACTTGTTTCTATTCAGGATCACTATTCTGAATCAATTATTAATATCTGCTAACAACGATTTGTAGCATTTATGATATTGATTTAAGTACATAATTTATTATTATATGAGTTTCATATATCTCAAATATTTTGCTCATATAAAAATCATTTCAAAACGATTTTTGAAGAGATTTGAATTCCTATAACGATTATGGAATTCTTAATACTACGTTAGTATATAAAGTATGTACTTCATAAAGAAAAGACAAGAATAATTAATGACTTTTTTGCTCCCACTAGCCCTTTTGAAAAAACAAGGTAATTCATGTATTAAACCCTTAAATGACATAAAATTCCTTTTGATGTTTTACAAAGGTATAGTTTTTTTTTTTTTCCAACCATTGTGGAAACCATATTTTCTAATAACTCTTTATTTGAGAAAACATACTTTTAAAGTTTATTTGAAATATCTCATATTTTCAAATAATCTTTAAATTCTATTGTTTAACATTTTTAAGGTCTTTTAGTGATATAAGATTCAACTAAATATTCTTAACATTTTTCTTTTAGTTTTACTTCATATTAATCATTTGAACGTTTCAAATATTCATTAGATATGAAGTATTCAAACTAAAAGTCAGGGTTTATACATCTTATGTATTATTCCTTTAATCTTCTTACTAGTTAGGTGATTGGTTCAAATTAATTAATGAATCAAGATTCATTTATTAATGTGATCCTTGTAATGTTGAATCCTTATATACACTATCATATGTATTTATTCACAGCATTCATAAAGAATAAAGAACTTTAAAATAATTGCCAGAAATGATCTAAAATATCGAATATAGATAAACTGTTTTAAATGAAATATTCAAAACCAAATAAAACTTCAAAAGAAGTATTTATTACAGCTAGCAATAATAAAAGAGTTCTTTGAAATCTAAATAAACTAGTCAAGAATCAAGCTTCAATGTCAAAGGCACCAACACTTGATCCTTTCCAAACATGGCTAGCTCAATGCTCACTCGACCTTCTGCTTCCCTTTGTCTCCTATATACAACTACATTGTATAATAAAACACAATTAGGTATCGTATACCATCAGCAGAATACTAATTTGTAATTAGTAAATGAATAAACAACAGGACGTACCACTAGAAGAACCATTCTTCAAAGAAGCCAGGTACTCATTGCAATTCCTCCTCCAATGACCTGTTTTGCTGCAGTAGAAACACTTTCCTTTCGAAACTTTTTTCTTCACACCTCCTTTTAGCTTAAGATTGGACTTCTTCTTCTTTTTACCCTTGGCCTTGGGCTTGGATTTAGAAGTTGAGGCCCCATCAATAACCAAAGCATTTCCTTTTGAGTCTTTTTTTAAGGTCTCCTCAACAGTCACTGACATGTTCATCAACTCAGTCAAGGTGACTTTCTCATTCACATCGGACATGTGAAAATTCATGATGAATTGTTTGAAACTCGAAGGAATAGAGTGAAGTAGAATATCAATTCCCATTTCAGCAGAGATATCCACACCTAAATCATGAAGGGTATGGATGTTCCGGATCATCTTGAGACAATGCTCATTAACTGATGTTCCCTCTACCATCTTACATGAGAAGAGCTCACCAACAGTTTTGTACTTTACAACTCTATTATGTGACTCATATAACTCCTTAAGATGGGTGATGATCGCATGTGAACTGTCAATGACCTCATATTGTCTTTGCAGCTCATTGGTCATTGATGTCATAATGTAGCATCTCACCTGTACATCATCCACGAGCCACTTGTTGTAAGTGTCTCGCTCCTCTTCTGATGCCCCCTTAGGCAGAGCATTGGGGCGTGGAGACTTAATGATATAATTAATTTTATCAGCGGCCAAAACGATTTTCAGATTTCTAATCCAGTCATTAAAGTTTGGACTAGTCAAACGGTTGTCATCAAGAATTCGAGAGAAAGGGTTTAAAGGTGCCATCTACAACAGAAAATAATAATTATAAATTTTGAAAATTTGAGCACTTATCACACCCCCCAACTTAAACTTTGCTAGTTCTCGAGTAAAGCAAAATAAACATAAAGAACGAAATTAAAATGCCACTTTCGCAGGGAATCGCGATTGCATTTAGCTTATGCAATAAGCCTTTAAACCCCTAGGTTGCCCTAGTGGACGAGTTGTAGTCTTGTGAGGATTTGCAGAAATGATGCCCACAAACATGTAGAAGTTTTTTCATGCACATCAATAGTATTTCTCAGTTTATGACATTTCAATAAAGGCAAAGTCGTGAATTTTTCTCACTTTAACAAGAAAATCAGTCAGAATTCGAAATACTATCAAAAAGATAACTCAAGCCATGATAATCAAAATTCAGAGTGTGTGTGTGAAGTAGCCAAGAAAATATACCTTTAATTAGAAAGCTTACACCACTCGAATTTCTATCAAAATTGTAGTTTTGACGTCAAATCTCACCAGGATAATCCACTCATGAATAATTTGTTCAGAGTTAGGTGAAATTATATGTACTCTCATTATGCAAGGAGAATTTATGTATATCAAATGCAAAGTATGTCTCACATATTAATTTATTTTGAAAAACGCCGATAAGAACAAAATACGAGTCCCATGTTAGGAATGTTAAATGCTGAGAAAAATATATGCCATAAAATTGTGTTCGAATCATTTTCGATTTCCAACTCATACCAATTTTCAAGATCAGGTAGGACTTTATGGGCTTAAAATTGCTTTTGGTTCAAAGATGGAAAACAAACAGATATGTGATGGTTTAAAACTTAGTTAAGGTTATCTACCCAACCATCACATAAACATATTCCTAGATATAATTGAAAAACTAAAATCACCCAAACACAAAAACAATACCCAACCCATAATATAGAAAATACTGTACCAAGCTTTCTTAGCAGACTTAATCTTTTCAAGAAAATTGAAATCATCAAAGGTCTATCTACTGATTGTTTTTTTTTTTTTTTTTTTATTCCTTTTCTTTTTTTTTTCTTTAACAAAGGCACTCCAACTCCCTTGTCCCTTTTATTCAGATTTAAAAAAAAAAAAAAAAAAAAAAAAA
>JAESVK010000656.1:932526-948137 GCA_017140935.1 Hamamelis virginiana | reverse complement strand
TTGAAAGATTAAGAGTTATCTTTATAATATTGGGTTTTGATTTGATAATTTGTTAACCAGTGATAAGTAAGATGTTATGCTTATGCTTAGATTGTTGAAGTAAAATGATGTGTAAATGAATGGTATTACTCAAGTTTTAAATCTAGGATGATATATGTTGATTTTATGATATTTCAGTTTGTATTTAAGGATGCCTTAGTGGTGGTCTTAACGTTTGTTTTATGATTTTTATAGAATGTCGACTCAAAAAGGAGTTTTAGAGTCTGGTGGACCTTCTCAATCTCCTCCACCTCCATCGAATGTTGAAACATATAGAATATTACAAGATATAGCTGCTTTGTTACAGCAACAATCAGAAACTATTCAGCAAACTGCAGCACAGGTTTCAACTATGACAATTGAAGGGAGTAGGGATATTGCTTATACAAAGTTTAGATGGCTTAATCCGCCATATTTTTGTGGAGGTTCAGATTTTCATGGAGCAAGAAGATGGTTGAGTGAAATCTATGGATCTTTAGAAAAAGCTAATGTACCAATAGAAAATCGAGTTGATTTCGCATCCTCTCAGTTCCAAGGTAATGCTTATATTTGGTGGCAAGCAGTTCTCAGTGCCCAGGCAATTGAGGACATATCTTGGGGAAAATTTTGCGGGCTATTTCAAGGAACTTTTTGCTTAGGTGCATATTTTTATACTCAACCTCAGTGGAATGAACAAGGATTAAGAAGACAGAGATTAACAGGACTGCGTATAGTATAAAATAATCGAAGAGTTAGTACTGATAGTAATGCTAGTAGTAGTACAAATTCTTCTGGTATAAGGCAAAGGGATTATCCATATGTGCGTGCTACTAGTTCTAGGAGAACAGGTGTGAATGCTAAGGGAGAATTTGTGTGTTTTAAGTGTGGACAGCCAGGACATTTCCGTCGATCTTGTCTATTTCGTTGAAATTGATCTCTTTTTGTTGACGAATCAAGGCTTGAGAAGAACATCATCGTTTTGTATATTCTTTTGTATCTCTGAATTAGCGGCTGGTGTTAAATGGATAGAATTTGTTTAGTGTTTATGTTTGTAATATCATAAACCTAGATGTGGTGATCTATATAAACTTTTGAATTTCATGATGATATATAAGTTTTAATATTTGTTGATATCAAGTTATAGGAGGATATCAGATTGTTATGATATTTTGTGTTGTAGTATGATAAAGCTCAAGAAGGAAGTTTTCTTGGAATTATTGAAAGGAATAAAGATTAATGATGTTATGAAATATAGATAAATTGGATTGGATTTGTTTTATGATTATGCTGATATTGTGAAATAAAAAGTTGTTTATTGAAATGAGCTTGTATTTGGAAAATTGTTTTGCAGAGTTGTTTAAAATTTTATTTACCTTTTTAGTTGCTTATTTTGCATAAAAGATTTTAAAATGTTTTCTTTGGAAAACAATGTATATGAATTTTAAAAGAATGGTATTTTTCTATAACCCTGTTAAATAAGGAGATTTGTGTTTTAATTTCTCCTGGTGTTAGTAAGTTTTGTTTGTTTTAATATGTGAATTTCCTGGTTTTGGAAGGTTTTATATTTTTATGTTTTGTGTTTAAAGCATGGTATAGTGATTTGGTTAAAGATTTGTAAATTTTCCTTATTTGATAATAAAGGTTTATTTTATGTTAAAATTACAGTAATATTTTGGCCCAATAGAATCTGCAGAACCTACGGTTCCAAGAGATCCTAGTGATGGATGAGGATGAGGTTGAGATTGAGGGAAGAATATTGTTGGTGTTTTAAACCCTTTGTGAATATGGTTTGTTTCAATTTTCGGTACTGGTATTATTTTTAGTTTGGATTAAAATGGGACTATAATGGTGAATCATTATTTTGACTGTTGATATTGTTGTTCTTTCATGAAAATATCATGTTTTGGTATTTTGGAATGAAATTGTTGTTTTAGAATTGTATTAATTGGAATTCTTTAGTGAATTGGAATAGAATTCAGATAGAAGTGTTGCATTTAAATTATTTATGGTTTTGATGATAGGATTGTTTGTGCTTGATGAATTCTAGCATGGATTGTTTGTTTTATTTTCTATTTTGTATTTCCTTTATAGTTTGAATTGATAAAGGAAATGGAAGGAAATTAGTAATTTTGGATAAGAATTTCATAAGATTTGAAGTTTCTTTTATATTGATCAGAAAGAGTTTTGGTTATATGAAAAAGGATATTTTGAGCATAGTTAAGTTCTGATGCTTGACTCGTGATAGTTATGATAAGACCTTTCTTTTATGAGAAGATATGAAATTTTCATATTATGAGAAGAATGTATAGAATTCTTGTGTTATTGTAAAGATGAAATTTCTTGGAAAAAGAGTTTTAGTTGTTATGATGATTTGGAAATTTGAATAGTTTATACGGAATGTTAATAGTGCAGTTATCTGTTGTAAGTTATTGGTGAATAGGGATATTTTATTGGAAATTAGTTAAATCATAGGTAAATCATAGGTAAATAATTTTCATAGGTAAATCATAGTTAGAAAGTTTATAAAGACAATAATTTAAGAGTTTCATCAGTGTAAAGAGTTGGTGTTAATAAAAGTATTCATTTGTTTGAATACTAATAAAGATTTGTAATTATCATTAATGAAAGATTTTTGGAGAATTAAGTAAATGAAGTATTTCCAGAGAATGATGGATTCAATAAGTAAAAGATTGTATATATGGAAGAAAGTCATGAAAAATGAGAATTTGTCAAAGTTGTGATCATAATGTGTAAGATTTGGATTCAGTTTTGGAAAAGTCTGGTATGATAGTGTAAGGAATCGGAATGTCTAGTATTGGAAACCTATTTGAGGTATTGGTTTTGAATAAGAGAAAGTGTAAGTGTTATATTTGTTTGATTTTAAATTTCGAGGACGAAATTTCTTTAAGGGGGTGAGATTGTGATTACCCGTGTTTTTATAATAGTATTTTAATGTAAAAAAAAAAAACAATTTGGATTTCAAGTTATTTACGATTGTGCCATTGGATAAGTATATAAGTTATACTTATCCTTTTTCATTTCTTTCACTACCTGGGAGAGTCGAGGGTGCTCGAGAGAGTTCGGGAGACAGGCAGAGAAATATCGTAGCAGAAATTTGCCAGAAATCATCTCGTCGCCGGTGCAGGTTAGCTGCATAGTTTATTTTCTTCTTTTTCTCTTTTGTTTTTCATTTTGGGATCAAACCCACTTTATGGGTTTTGAGTTGGATTTGATGAATCCGTGAGGAATGGATTGATGGGAAGTTTATATCAGCTGTTTTGAGATGTTTAGGATGATGTATAATTGGTTTGTTAAAGGATTTGGGGTTGATTTTGATTAAAATCTTCAAAATGAGATTATGTGGGTTTTATGCCTAAAACTTTGTGGTTTACGTATTTTCACCGTTGGATCTTGGGATTTTTGAGAAATTTGAAATTGTATGAGTTTGTATGTGATAGAACTAGTGTTTGAACGGTGGGATTTTGATTTGGAGAAGTTTTGAATGTGTTTGGGGCCAATTATGCAGAAAACTGCTCGAATCTGTGCATTCTGGAGGTGATCTATCGATAGGTGGGTGACCCCTATCGATAGGTGAACCTCTCAGGTTCTGGAAAATGTATGGCTGCAGCATTTTCTATCGATAGGTGTTGGGATGCCTATCGATAGGCATGCCCCTATCGATAGGTAGATGAGACCTATCGATAGGTCTGCCCTGTTTTTTATTCTTTCTTCTATTTTGTCTAGTTTTCTGGTTTTCTTTTCTCTTGTACTTATATTTAAAAGGATTTTAAAAGAAATGATGGGGTTTTGGGAAGAAAGTTATATTGTTTTGATATTGTGAATCTTTTGTGCCTATTTGTGATTCCAAGCTTGTATTGTGTATTGTTTTCAGTTTGAAAGGTTCTTTGAAGAACCATTTACATTGGGTGCATTAAGCATTGCATTGGGAAGGCTTGTGGAGCTATAGAAAGGGGTGGAAAACACTGTGGTATTGAGGTAGGAATAAGTAACCTTGTACTATTGATAATGATGCATTATTTTAGAATGCTTTATAAATGATATGTCTTTTGAACTCTATTGCTCATCGTATTAAGAAACGGACCTCGAAGGCAAATATAAGGGCCTCGTGTCCTGGGTGGAGCCATAAAGCGGACCCGAAGGAAATAGCCCATGCAAGTGGCTTATACTCTCGAGAAAGAACCTGTTTATGGTTATGTTTTATGCTAGAATGTTGCGCTAGGGGCTTGTTAGCCTTAAAAGACAGCCTGATACTTTCGTGAGCCAATGGATGAATTGATGGATATGGATTGTGAACAAATGAAATTAGAAATGGAACGATTTGATGAAATTGAATTGGTTATAAATTTACTGGAAGTCCACACAAGTTTTGAATTGTTCTTTATACCGTTTTATGACTGTTATTGAAATTATGGAAAACAGGATTATTTTATATATTCCAGGTATCCATGTGTTATTGTTAATTGGTAAAGTTTATATTATTCCTACTGAGCATGTGGAAGCTCATTCCTACTTTTATGCGGCAGATTTGCAGGTAGACCTGGGAGTTTGCATTTCAGTTTAGCACAGCCTTGTAGTTGGAGACTGTTGACCAAGCTTTTGGCATTTATTGTATTTATTACATATATGTAATAGTTATGTATTATATGCATATGCATATGATTATCGGTGTTGATGTGTTGAGATAGATTATTGAAGGCCTATCTTGCTAGGGATGTTGGCATTTATTATAATTTGACTTATTGATTTATATTAAATGTTCAGGACATAACGTATGTACATATCATTTCATATTGTTATATATATATATATATATATATATATATATATATTTATTATTTGTCTCTCATGGGAAATATGGATGAGCAGAACAGGTTGTATCTGCAATTTGACACATGGAAACCTATCCGGAAGGGTTAATACGAAAATCAAGTTGGGGCGTTACATACTAACACAGTGAATTAAAGTATTACACATCCAATCATTATAATCATAATAAAAAATCACACAAGGGAAGAAACTCACCTTTGCTCGCTCCCTTGAACACAATTTATATCAATCATCCCAAGTAATAATGAGGAAAAGCAAGATAAAGAAACATGACACAACACAAACTAACACAAAACAACTCTAAACAAAAACTTTACCTATACTAAGCATGCTTGAACATAACAAAATAACTTTCTTTGAACATGGTTCATAGTATCATGGATTTTCATGATAAGCCATAGGCCAAATCATGTAATAACCCATGATTTTGTGATCCTCATACAAAATATAGCAACTTCAAATCATTAACATGCACTCTAAACATAAAATAAATAATGAAAAACAACCCTAAGACATATTCCTAACATGCATACATAAACTAACAAGACTCTAATATAGAAAAGACCCTACCTTTAATCATGCAATGTGACTCCATAAATTATATATACAATATTAACCCAAAACAGGAAACTAATATGCTACCTAGCATATTCTATCATGCAAGAATGATATAACTACTATGAACACATATTAATTCAAGAAACTCCTAATCTAAACCATGCAAGAGACTATAGGAAAGCAAGTTAAGCATGCTAAACTTATTCTACATATGCAGAATTGACTAAAAAAGAACTATAGTATGTAAAATCTTATTCTAAGCACAATAGGGTATGAAACCTTACCTTTTTCCTTCTTCTTCCTTGCTCCTAGCTCTCCACTTCAAGCTCCAATGGCCTCCAAATTCGTAGCTAGGGTTCTAGGGGCTGGTTCAAGTGCCAAAAGTCTCTCCAGTTAAAGTTCATCCTCCTAAACTGGTTTATAAGTGGTGTATATATAGAAGAGGCTTCAATTTGATCAATGACTCTCATTAAAACCTTAGGGAGTGATCCCAGGGTCTTAAATGAGTCTTCCTAAGTCCCCAAGGTCGTGCACAACTCCCCAAGCTGATCTAGATAGAGTTTGGAAGAGTCCCAAGTGCTAAAAAGTCTCAAAAGCTGAACAATTGGCGAAATAGGAGACTAGGCTCGGGTGACTGTCCACCCATGGACGGTTGGCCGTCCTCCATAGACAGTTGGCCGTCCCTAGGGGGTCAGTCATCGGGACCTAGTGCAATTTTACCCTAATTCGGTCCTGTCTCGACCCGGTTTCGGCTCTTTTCGGCTTTTCGGGCCCGTTTCAAGTCCAAATTCGACGATTCAAGAACCAAAATGACCATGATTTGATTCTCCATGTTTTGAGAAGTTTTTGAAGTTAAAATGTATTAATCTCAGTCAAATGTTTTAGGAGAAAGCCGACCGATTAGCTGTTTTGAGCCTATTAAGCCTAATTAGGGTTTTGAAATCCACTAACCAATCGCTCTCGAAATCATTTCTACTTCTCGAAACAAGTTTTAAGAAACATTTAAGAAAGTGTTTTAGTACTTTTGAATGGTCCTCTTCGGTTGAAACCCTAATCTGAGCTTAAAAAGGGCTCTTTGGGCCATAAGAGCCAAACATGAGCCCAAAGGCTCAATGGACCTTGACACTGATCAACTTAGCTACCAAACACACCCTAAATATCCACGCCAAACTCACGGGACAATCTGGGACAAGATCGATAGTCATTTGGAGCTTTTGTGATTCAAAGGACAATACTGCATTTCAAGTTACAAAAGACCTTATTACTTATCAAGCCTTACTCGGAACGCTATGAAATTTAGTAGGGACATTCCTAGACTCTCTAAAAAATAAACGCAAAAAGAACTGACTTAATCTGACCTAAAAACATGCGATAATGACCTCTAATTAACTATACAAAAGGGTATTATGAGCGACTTAGGGTTTCGACACCCTATTTCACTTTAACTCATAGGCAACCATTCATGACCCTTATCATGGTAAAAAATGGATATCTACAGAAGCCCCTCGTTGATGTTCATGGCTCTGCCAGTGAATATCAACGAAACAAAATAACATCCCATTTTTGCCACAACAAAAGAGGGATAATCAAACCAACTATTCACAAACATTGACTGAATCATCATTTTTGGAAGTCATACACATACTTTCAATGATCTTAGGGGACCTCAGTCTTCTTGGAAATCACACACACATTTCTAATTATCTTATCTTATGGGACCTCAGTCCTCTTGGAAATCACACACACATTTCCAATTATCTTATCTTAAGGGACCGCAATCCTCTTGGATATCACACACATTTCCAATTATCTTATTTTAGGGGACCACAGTCCTTTTGGAAGTCACACACACACTTCCAATTATCTTCTCTTAGGAGTCAACGACTCTTCTTGGAAGTCACACACACACTTCCAATAATCTTATCTTGGGGGAGTCAACGACTCTTCTTGGAAGTGTTACACACACTTCCAACTACCTTCAAAGTTGCTAATATTCTTTTGATAACTTCAAATCCCATATGTCAGATATGAGCCTCATCAAACATGGATTTCGCCAAATCGTATTCTCATTCTAAATCTCTAAATCCCATATGTCAGATATGAGCTTCATCAAACATAGACTTCGTCAAATCGTATTCTCTTTCTAAATCTCCAAATCCCATATGTCAGATATGAGCTTCATCAAACATGGACTTCGCCAAATCATATTCTAAATCATCACATCTCATATGTCAAATATGAACTTTGCCATATGTCAAATATGGGCTTCACTTAACAAAATTCTTATTCTGAATGCCATATGTCAAATATGGACTTCCCTAACAAAATTTTTATTTTGAATGCCATATGTCAAATATGGTTTTCTCATGTAATCATATCTGTTTTCATAGAGTATTTAACTCAAAATTCAATCATCTCAATTCACCACTTAATATTCTCACTCATATTTTCATGTACACTCCATGCATACTTATTCACATAATCATGCATATTCCTATATTAACAAGCTGACAATCAAATTTCTCTCTTCTTTATCATGTTGTATTTTTATCAATGTAAACATTGCTTTCTCTTTTCTAAGCTATAGACTTTGTTGCCATATGTCAGATATGGGCTTTGCCATATTTCAGATATGGACTTTGCCATATGTCAGTTATGGACTTTGCATACATGCTCATCATTTCCAAATCATTATCTCACATCATTTTTCTACAAATATCACCAATATTATCAACGAAAATCACTTCGAATTGATCTTCACCCATTGAAACCACTACAAATCGCTCTCTTTAAGCTTGCTCTACACATCAACATACATAGGATTCCTCTCCTCGGCTTTTGCACTTAGGATTTATACCATTTTTTCAATCTCTACAACTTTATCAAATCCTCAAATCCATGCCTAAAATATTCACTCTTTAACCTCTCTAACCAATACAAGGATTTCTTGACAATGAACCTAACTCAAAGGTATTGTTGGAGCTCTGAGCTCATCTTTCTTCCCTCATTCTCATCAAGAGACCAACTTGCATCCCTATCTTCTATCTCCCAAATTCTGTGGCATGCTCAAAATCTACTCTATGAATGTTGGTTGATCATTCCCCTTCTTGAGTGCTCAAATTTTTCATTTTTCAAGCTTAAAGCGGTGGCCACCAAGTGTTTGATAAAATTTCCAAGAAAACAAAATTTTGATTTTTTAAAATCCAATTTCTCATGTCATGATTTAAATAAGTTTCACACATTACCTGAATCATTTGGATGTACCACGACAATTTTTCAAAATACATTTCAAATCTATGCACACTATATGTTTTACAATATTCCCAAAAAAGGATCATCCAAAAATAAATCTTCATGTCATGATTCCATTAACCTTGACAATTTTCTAAAATGATTTCATCATATCATGACAAGTTTTCAAAACTTATTTCAAATGTGTGCATATCAGATGTTTGATAAAAATCTCAAGAAAGTAATACTTAATGTTTTTTCAAAAAACACTATTCTTTCTAGTGACATTTCTATGCTACTAAGAAAGTTTTATTTCAAAAAAAATTCATTTCAACTAAGCATACCTTCAAGGTTTTTGATAAAACATTTCCAAAGTTCATTTCATAGGGATTTTCTTTCCAATTACATTCTTTATAACAAAGGGATTCAAAATCATCAATAGTGCTAAGTTAGTATAAACTTTCAAGGCATTAAATCATTAATACATACAATGATAGTCTTCGGCATCACTATATGTTACACTTTCATTTTTCAACACAAGTGTTACACTTAGTGTAAGTTTTAAACCCATCATTTTATACATTAATTTCATATGTCAATAATTCCATCATTTGAAAGTTATTCTAACTTATCAATATCAATTTTTTTTCTAATCAACCAACACTCATATTGTAGCCTTACTTCAACACAAGGATGCCTATGACAAGGAAGCCTAACCTCGACACTAGGGCACCAATGGAAAGGAAGCCCAACTTAAGAACTTTCTAATGCAGATACTGTAAAGGTACCTTTGAAGAGAGGGGGACCGACACAAGTAGTTCACATATATCACTCATTTTTCAAAAACAACCAAGAGGGCTTTTAAAAGCATTTTTTGAGAAAAGTTTATAAAAACTGAAGTATGAAGATTATGTTTAAGCACTTCGGCTTGAATCCTTTGATCTCAAAATGGGACGTAAAGTCAATATCAACTCTGATTCTGATGGTTACATCCTTTGGGGTTCATAACCTCATGCATCTTCTTCAAACGTAATGATGTGCATCCCTTCCTCAAATATCATTCGCACTTTCATCTCGAGATCAACCCGAAATAGACCCTGCACGTCTTCTCAAGAGTTTTTATGGTTCACTATATCTGTTCATTTTCTTCATGAAGACTTTCATTCTCGATGGTTAAATAGGCTGACTTAAGTATCTTCTCTTCTCCTTTGATCAAATGGACGGGGTTGTGAAAATGAATGAGTATTCACCAATAGGTAAGGGGTATTCCAAAAGGGTTCAACAACATGGTTGGAGAGCTCAAAAGGGGTTCGAGGAAGGCTCAGGCAATGGGCCTTTTTAGAGATTCTTAGCTGGGCTCATGTCAAATGATTTCACTAATTCCACCAAATATCACTAGATTTCGGGATTTAAAGAAAGAACAAAACATTATAAACATAAAAATCCTCACGAAGGTAAAACTTTTCAAACAAGTAATACCTTAAAGAAAGCTACACAATAAGTTTTAGGAAGTGACAAACCTCCCAAAATGGCAAGAAACAAAGAAGCAGTAGGATGTTAATGGCATGTCCATAAATTTCAAGATATTATTTACCCTTATGAATTAAATGTCTTCAATTTATTTAGTTTCAAACTAATTGCCCATGATAAATTAATTTTGAACTCAACACTTAGTGTTTTCACAAGAATTGGACCGCGCCCAATGTAACTTTATGGGCTACCTATTTATCTCCACTTTGATGTCTATTTTGAAGAAACTGTGACAAGTTGTTTGTGGAGAATCAGGTCCTCATAGTTCATGACACTTCATTTCTTTGCTTGCTCTAACTTTGGCCTAAGCAGCCCTTTCAGGTTTTCTACTTAGTAAGCTTGATTTTTTTTAATGCCCTAACTTTTGCCTGGGCAGCCTTTTCGGGTTTTCTACCTAGCGGGCTTGATTTTCTTTTTTTTTTTTTGAATGCCCTAACTTTTGCCTAGGTAGCCCTTTCAGGTTTTCTATCTAGCGGGCTTTTCATTTTTTCTTCTTTCCTTTTTCATTTTTCTAAATTGGTGAGATGAGCAAACTTAATCCTCTTTTAAATTTAAAGATAAACAATCTCACTCGATGGCACTTGATTAATGATGCACAGACCTCATATCTTGGTTCGAATTCTCTTATTGGGACTAAATCTTCTTCTTTTTCTAAGCCCCGGTGTACCATATTTTCTTTTTCTTGAGTGGCTTTGAATGCCAATCATTTATATATATATTTTTTATTTTTTTTTCGGAAGCCCCATTCTTTAGGAGGAGCCCCACCATTGAATCTTCACCGCATGATCTAATCTCCTCTTTCAAATCCTCGCGATCTTTCCCGAGTATGAGAATACTATGGGTTGATTCAATTTGGGAAGAATCAACCTCTAGTTAATAAACTATCCTATTTTATCATTTCAGCTTCATCTTTCTTGAGTTCTTCTTCGTCTATCCTCAGAATGAATGAGGGGTAGTCACACTACAGCGAGGCCATCACAAGACATATTGTCTTTAAACTTAAAAAATTTCTCAAGTTTTCTTTAAACATGATGCTCGATTGATTTCTTTTTTTTTTTGTGAGAAAATTGTTGGTCCAATCTTAATTATTTTAGACAAGTCATTTGATCCTAAATCAATGGATTCCAATTAATTCATGTAGGTTAATTGTCCCATATTCCTTTACTCAATGAGCTCTAGAAAGACATTTTCTTAAGATTTACATTCATGCCATAAACATCCACAGATGAAGACAATGCGAGAAGATGCAGAAGAGAATTTTTTTATTATTATTTTTGAACTCGAAAGGGAAATGACAAAACAAAGAAATCCTAAACAACTGATCGCCCTAGTCCCCACAAGTGGGCTAGGGAAACACTTATTATTGAAAATGAAAATCGAAAACTGAAATCCTATTCTACTAAAGGAAGGCATAAACAAAATCCTATAAGATACTACTCGGCAGAAACAGCTCTTCATCTTTCATGGGCTTTCGCTAAGGTTCTCCGTCAAGGAATCCATTGGAAAAAGTTGCGGTGGTGGGCCTGATTCTTCAAAAGAATATGGGAGGTTGGCTGCTCTTGAGGGATCATCCACTCCAGATGGGACAAGGTGATTCATGGTTAGAATACTCTTCGGATAAAGGATATAAAAGTCAATCATTCTGCTGGGATTGGCTAAGAAGCCAACTTCGGGATCACCGACTTCAAATCATTCTTTCAATTCTTGTTGGTATGGATCCTCTTCGATATGTCTTGGGAGAAAAGGAACAGTCTTTTCAGGTTTTGGTGATTCCGGAACTTGCCATAGCCCTCGGTCAATAATGTCTTGGATTTCATGGCGAAGGCGTATGTGGCCTTTGGTCTGATGAAGCTTGCAATACTCATTCTCATTGAAGTTCTTCGGGAGAGGATTAGGTAAAGGTCTTGGTTCTAGTAGGTGAAGTAGGCTTCGAGCCTTCAATTTCTCGAAGACTCGTTCAAGAGACATGTGGAGCTCAGTGAACTTTCTGGGTGGTTTGCTATCATTGGAATGCAATGTGGGTTGGATAATAGTATTGGTGAGGGTGGGTAATGGAAAAGGCTCGGTGAACTGACGACGCGGACTTGGGTTTTTGTCATTGGAAGGTAATATGGGTGGTGGGTTATCCTATTCCTCCACTTCAATGGGCCTACATTAGATCTTTTGAGGTAATTTCATGACAACTTCATATATCATCTCCAACTTATCCAAATGGCCTTCAAATAGAACTCAATATTGGGAGTGGTATACAATTCCTTATTAGCTATGTAAAACGATGAATCAATGCGAACTAAACGTCCGGTAGAATCCAGGATCCAAGCCAAAATGCTTCATAAAAAAAATGAAATTTTGAAATCAATTTGAAGCCCCATGATTATTTTCAAAAGAGAATGACACTTTTAAAAGATAAAGCCCATATTTTCTTGGACATTCCACTGGAAAGGTTGAAGGTACACAATAATGACTAACTCTAAGCAAATCAGGAAGTAGTCCTTCATTCTTTAAAAAATTCATTTGAAAGGAATGGAGGTACACCTTAAAGACACATGGGAAACCACACAAGATACTAACCAATGACGACTGCCCTTAAGAGAATTAGGAAACAACCACTATTCTTAGGGCAATCCTCTGAACGAGAAAAAAGGGTGGACATGTAGCACACGATATTAGCCAAAAAAACTAACCGTAAGCAAACCTGGACATAGCCCTTCCTTTCAAATGAGAGTCTTTCGAAACAGGGGAAGGTGCACATCCAAAGCATGTGAAATAAACTAGGGAATCATAGGGACAAAGGCCTCTAGTAAAGACACTCAGAATGAACATAACTTAGAGGCCATGAGCTTAAAGCCCGCGCAATTCTCACCTTCTATCTCTAAGGCCCAAAGGCATCCGGCGAACACTTGGTAGCATAACGCTACAACGGGCCAAGGCCCACAATGATGGGGCAAGCCCCAGATTGGTACCCTAATCTCCTAAAAGACTTTCCTAAAGGTAACAAAAGAGGAATAGTCCTAATTGCCCCACAATCTAAGGGTTCTACACTTATCTTGCTCAAACATATAAGGGCAATTGAGGAAAATTCGGCAGCATAACCTTACCATCGGGGTAAGTGGAGAGCTAAAGGGTATAGGGACTATACTTCTGACGAGTACCCTAAACAAAGATGAATAATGGTCAAAGACCACTAAACTTTCGAGATCATGGCTTAAGGCCCGCACAAAGATCACTTCCTAACCATAAGGCCCACAAACGGGCACAACAACTCGGTAGCAAAACACTACAATGGGCCTGGGCCCAAGAACAAAGAAAGGATAAGGACTATACCTTTGGCAACTACCCCAACCTTTAGGACACTTTCCTTATGGGTTAAGAGTATTCATCGAAGGTGTAGACCTAAGGATCCTACTCTAGACTATAGGCCTAAAGCCCACGCGAAACTCACTTTCAATTTACAAGGCCCATAAATGGACAAACAGTCTAAAAGCATAGGCTGAAGACCCACACACCAATCTCATCTTCTAAGGCCCACTAATGGACAAAATGATTTGGACAACATAACACTACCAAGGCTTACATGCCAAACTAAATTCTATCTCAAGAATCTAAAGAAAATTGGACAGCGTAATGCCTCTATGGGCCTAGGGCCCAACAACATGTAGGATGCTACATCTCCCACCAAACACTTTAACTATTGGGGACACTTTCCTTACAAGTTTGGAGTATTCGATGAGAGACATAGGCCCACAGGCCTAAGGTCTTAAGGGCTCTACACACATCACGGTCAAAGGATCACAGAACCGGAGGGTCAAACCGGCAGCATAATAGTACAACAAAGTATGTGATAAATGCATAAGGTATGTGTCCTACAAAAACTTTCTATATGTACTAATGCAGGGTAGGCTGAGTGTCCCTTACTCGCTCGGTCCAATCGATATACATAACCACATGTGACATCAGGAATGCTGCGTAGGTCCAACAGTACTTGATTGGTCCGTTTGATATACCCGAAGGTACGTGGCGAGAAGGGTGATGGCTTTCGCATACATGGAACCCGAGAGTCAAAGACACCGGGCCCAGGGCTAGGCTCATCGTTGGCAAGGATACAACGTCCTAAACATGCAAAGTCAATGCGCACACAATGCAGAAATCAAAGTCAAGCAGCCATGCAAATACAAGTGGTTGATTTTATTAATTAAGAAATTAAAAAGCCCAAAAATAATTAATTGGAGTTTAACCCTCGACATCCCTAGCGCAGTCGCCAATCTGTAAACTTGCCAGCCTCGCTTCTTGCTTTTGGAATTGGATTCACTATCATCGTGGACTGTAGATAACTCATTATCCTTCTCTATTTATCATTCTATTTTATCTTCTCCTTTATCCTTCTCTATTATCTACTCAAGATCATCCAATCCTAATCATCCTTTTCTATTGTGGGAGTCCACTTAGATTAAGTTTTGGAAAAGGAAATGAGTTTGATAAAAATTGGGAGTCGCCACCTTATTTTTAAGGAATAAGGAAACCATAAAAAAAAAAAAAAAAATTATTTTCAATAAAACAATGACTTCATATTTTAAGGAAAAGCATAGTCTTCGAATCAAAGTTGGATTCGGGGGCTAGGTTATGAGATAAGAAGGTTCCAGAACGCATCCTGTATGCACCTATCTCACCCTAATTAAAGGTCTCTTAATTACTTTTGGGCTTTATCAAAATCTTATCACAACGATCCTAATTATCTAATCAACCACAAAGATATGTGTGAACCACCCAAACCTTGCTTCTCGCTCTTTTTGGTTTTGGAATTCACTATCATTGTGGATTGTAGATAATTCAATATCCTTCTCTATTTATCCTTCTCTTTTATCTACTCGTTTATCCTTCTCTATCATCCACTCAAGACATTGTGGATTGACGATTCAGAAGATGATGAGCCATTGAATCTGGACAGGATGAAGAATTGCATCTTGAGGCAAGACATTGTCGCTGGCGAAGAGATGTGCGTGGGTGTTAGGAGGGAAGAGAGAGAGATGGGTTTCGTACGGAGAGAGTCTGTGCAGGAGAGAGAAAGTGAAAAGTGAGTAGGGGGACCACATGGACAGGAGAGAGAAAATACAAAAGTCAAAATCTTGTTTTTAAAATCAATGCATTCATGGCCCTTAGATTAAAGTGAAAGGAATGGAGGAGATTAGGAGTTGTTATGAGAGTCAAATTAATGCGTCATGTGAACCAGCCCCATATATATATATATATATCTTGAATATTGTGATTCGTTATGGGTTGTTGCGGAGCTTACTTTCCACGGTTTTTGGCATTATTACGTTTCAATTTATTATTAATGTATAATACGTTTGAGACTTCATGTATGCATATGGCATTTCATATTGTTATATAAATCTATTTTTTGTCTTTCGTGTGGAATTATGAATGAG
>JAESVK010000656.1:897595-922194 GCA_017140935.1 Hamamelis virginiana | reverse complement strand
TCTTCTTATGTATGTCATGTCTGCCAAAAATCACAGTGATCGAATGGTTGGTTTTCAAAATACAGATTGTTAAATAATTGTTACAGCATCCAACGGTAAATATTGTTAGAGTGTTTCACGAACTATATTTTGAAAACCGATTGATGGATCACTATGATTTTTGACAAATATAATATGTATAAGAAGATTGTCTAATCCAACAGTAGGTTTTTCAAAATACCATTGGCTGTGTGAGAATCTAGTGAGTGATCAAGACCGGTCCTTAATGGATCATTTCTGTTGTTTTTAATTCAATTGTTAAGATATTACTATGCTCCAATACGATAGCAGTTACCCATGTCCCAAATTCCTAATATTAACAAATGGGTTTCGATTCACTT
The DNA here is from genome assembly GCA_017140935.1 of Hamamelis virginiana. Classification (NCBI taxonomy): domain Eukaryota; kingdom Viridiplantae; phylum Streptophyta; class Magnoliopsida; order Saxifragales; family Hamamelidaceae; genus Hamamelis; species Hamamelis virginiana. Next base: position 921,814 of record JAESVK010000656.1, on the reverse strand, counting down.
TTATGGGCTCTCTAACACAAGATCTCTCTCCTAAAATCGGGATACATGCCATAAGGTTAAAAGGTCAATAACCTTTAATTATTTATTAGAAAATAATAATAAGAGTACTTTTGACATTTAATCCATAAGACATCAATTGAGACACGTTTTATTCTCCTATAGAAACTAGAAAGCTATTGAAAAAATGCCTTAATTTGCATTTTTCTTATTAAGCTTATAGATAATTTAATTAAAACATGACTTTCTATTTACTAAAATCATACTGGCGTAGTGTGGACCTAGGGGTGGTGTGCCCCAGAGATCTCAATCAAGATGCTCGGGTTTATGAGATCAAGAAATTTAATCCAACATTCCTATCAATCACGGCTTTTGAGAGTATTGGTTATATAAAATCCTTGCTTTAAGGTGAAATTCTATAGAGGCTGCAACATTCCAACAACTAACGTCAAGACTTGGTATTGGCCAGTAATTAGGTACCGTTTGGTTGCTTGTAATATAATGTAATCACATTACATTATATTGCATTATCCTGTTTGGCCATTGCAAAAGTCCTGTAATGTGGAATATCAGGTGTAATCACATTACATTAAAGGCTGTAATCACATTACATTTTTAAACGTAGTAATCCAACTTGATTACAAGAAAATGCTTTAATAAAATTTAAATATGACCAGCGTGCCCCTCTTTATTTCCCTTGTAAAAATGATAATTACTACCATGTCCCAACATATCCAAACATGTGGAGAGTAATCACATTACACATTCTCATTCCCAAGTAATGCAATTCACCCGTAATCACATTACATTACATTCCATTACGGGCAACCAAACGGTATCTAAGGGTCCATTTGTGTAAGATTTTCTTAAAATAATTTTTGGAGCTCAAAATTTCACTTAAGGTCTGTTTAATTGAGTTAGTATTTTTTAAAATCACTTTTGAAGAATTATTCTTCACAAATGATCTTTTTAAGTTACGTTCAAATCATGTCTTCACATATTAAAAATTTTATACTAGAAGTGATTATGACAAAAGTTGAGATTCTCTAACTTTTGCCATAATAACTTTTAGTGTAAAAAATTTGTCGTCCATCTTAATATTCCTCAAATTGTCTAAAAGTGATGATTATCCTCTCTCTTAAACCAAGCTAATTTTTAAGCTCTAAAAAGTAATTTAAAGAAAATGTAATACAAACAGACCCTTAATCTAAGAGACATGCAAGTTGTAGGATAATAGGATAGTTGGCAAAATTTTAATATTAAAACTTATTGCGAAAAAAGTTAGGAGGTCTCAACTTTTGCCACAATCACTTTTAATATGAAAATTTTAATATGTAAAAGACATGATTGGAACATAATTTTGAAGATCGAGATAGTTGTCCAAAAGTATTTTTTTTAAAAGTTAAAGACAAATAGGACCCAACTAAACCATTTTATAAAGATTCTAAATTCCAACCATTAGGTAAGAAAAATCAATCAGCTAATCAATAAACCATATTATATAACTATAACTTTATGAGATTATCAATTATATTGGTGAGACCAGGAGGTGGAATGGCCTTGAAGACTTTTTTTTGGTTTTTGTCAACTTGAAGTCTTTCTTTTTTCAGTGCCTAGTACTAATAGCATGTGTTGATTTTTAAGTTTTTTAAAATTTCCAAATATCAAGACACATAAATTATATTATAATTATTATATGACTATCAATTTATTAATATTAAATAATAAATATTGGCCCATCCAAAAAGAACCAAATATAATTGGATATGATCGATCCGTTCGGTCTTATTCCTGATTTCTCAATGTTAGTGATGTAGTATCAAGCCAAATTATGGGGGAAAAAATTATAAATTATAAATTTTACATTGAAAATTAAAATAAAAAATTTTGAGTGGGGGCAGAATTTATCCTTAGATAAAACCGACCCCTAGCAGTTTGCACCCCCAACTACCCTCTACCCAAAAAAATAAAAAAAAACACGTCCATTGATCCGCACATTGTTTGAACTTTGAATGTATCAAATTGCGCATGGGGCACATGGTTTGAATGGATCAAATTGCGCACAGGGCACATGGTTTGAACTAGATGTTCTTAGTTAAGAAGACAAACAACCCCTAACAGCCTTTGTATCCGGCAGGTCGTTCGGCAGTCCCCATCCACTCTTTCCTCCCTTCCAGAGTTGACCAGGGGCGGAGCTAGGAATTTGCTTCAGAGAGGACACTATTTTGATTAATTAACAAATGTGTGGCGGTTCGGGGGCAGCGCTCCCAGAGGCAAATAAATATATATATATATATGGGACAGGTTCTCTTGACACATTTTTACTCCTAATTTGACACGCGCGCGGTTTGAAAAAATCCAACATGGGATGAATATTTTAAGAAATTAATCGTTGGATTAGATATTCTATTTATATACATCATATATACAAAAAAATCACATTGATATAATGGCTATTTTTAAAAAAATATTACAGTTTTAAAATAAACTGTAAAAAACTATATGAAGCTGTCATGTTTAGTTTTTTGAAAAACTAACCGTTTAATCAATGTGATTTTTGACATACATAATGTATATGAGCAGAATATCTAATCTAACGGTCAGTTTCTCAAAATACTCAACCCACGTTGGGTTTTGCAAACCGCATATCAAATTAGAGTAAAAATATGTGTCAAGGGAACCTGTCCCTATATATATATATATGAATTTTGAATTGATACGCGTTCTAGATTTGACATTATGTATTATTCTTCTCTTTGAATATAGCCAACTTATTAAATTTCGTAAATTTAGTTTTATTGCAGCCTTGCAGGTACTTAAACTCCAATTTTAATTATATAATTTAAAATAATTTGATTACACTTTCTACAAATTGGATATTAAATTAGAGAACGATATAATGATAAATACTTTTCCAAAACCACTAATTAAGGCCAAATTTTAAGTTCAGACTTCAAATAGAATGACCAATGATTTAATGACTATTTAAAATAGTACAATTATAAATTTGGTGGCTAAAATTTATAAAATAAGAGCTTAAAGGGATGAAAATAAAATTTGAAGAAGGGACACTCTTACATTTTCTACCAAATATATACTAAATATATATAAAAATTCAATTTTTTGAAAAAGTTGTGTGGAGGCACTTGCCCCCACTGCCCCCACCTTGGCTCCGTCCCTTAGTTCCTTGGATACAAACAAAGCATAGTTTGGTAGAAGAATGGAAGGAAGAAAGGACACCTCGCCCGAACCCCACAAAATATAAAAAGGTTTGGGCTCGCTAAACCACAAATAGCCTTATCGCTATCTCACATGGTCATACATAATGTGAACTCAGTGGCAAGAAGCTGCATGCAGGGGATGTCAGGAATTTACTTTAGGGGAGTAATATTTTTTATTATTGGTAATTAGTTTATTATTCATCTTGCAAAAAACATGCATTATAATTAGGGCCCATTTGTATTAGATTTTTCTAAAATCATTTTTGGAGCTCAAAAATTCACTTTCTTTTTTCAGTGCCTAATGATAATCACTTTTAGACAACTTAAAATGAGATAGGATGTTAGCAAAATTTTTATATAATAAGTTATTGTGTCAAAAGTTAGGAAGCCCCAACTTTTACCGCAATCACTTTCAATAAATAAATTTTAATACACGAAGACATAATTTGAATATAATTTTATAGAATTGTGTGAAGAGATAGTTATTCAAAAATGATTTTAGGAAAGGAAAAAACATAAACGGAGCATTAGCCTTTTGATAAATAAATGATTGTTAAGTTGAAAGTGGAGGAAAGATTTTGATAAATGAGCTAACAAATTTGTACGGGTAAGAGATCAACATTTCGAGATAATAGATATTTAGTATACATGTATACATAAATGCTATTATCAGGTTGACCTGACGAAAAGTTGTGTCAGGTCAACTCTATATGGCCAATTTCAGAAGAGATTTTGTAAAACCGACATTTGGATTAGATACTCTTCTTTTGTATGTCATGCTTACAAAAAATCACAGCGATCCGACGGTTGGTTTTTGAAAAAACTGACAGTAAAAAAATGGTGATATTTTGAAGTAAGTTGCATATTTTCACAATGATATTTTTTAAAAACCAACCGCTGGATCACTGTGATTTTTTTGCAAGCATAACATACAGAAGAGTGGTATCTAATCCAACGGTCGGTTTTACAAAATCTTAGTTAAAATTGACCATATGGAAGTGACCTAACGCAACTTTACTTAAAATTGCGTTAGGTCGAGATAATAATAGCAACTCTGTATGTGTTTATATAATTAGTTAACAAATTTCAATTATCAATATACTTAAATAGAATTTTAACTAATAGAATGAAAATTAGGTGGGCTGTAACAATAAAAAAAAATTTAGGAGCAAAATTAAAATTTGACAAGGATCGAGTTTCTAATTATTATAAAATTTGTATACAAAATTAACATTTTTTAAAAATTGAGAGTGGGCATTTGCCTCCTGCTCTCCATGTGGCTTTGCCCCTGGATGCAGGGGCGGATACAGTAGGGGGGCAATGGGGGCAAGTGCCCCCACTTAAATTTCAAAAATAATTTGAATTAGTTTAAAATTTTGAGAAATTTTAGGAATTTTTTAATTTGCCCCCACTATATTATTTGCAAAACAACATTAAAGTTACTTACTTACATCAACATTTTAAAAAGTTCAGGAATTTATGCTTAATATTGCAAAGTAAAATAATGCTTATTTATTAATATTAGGTATGTTTGGGATAAAAGTCAGTTTTTATTAAGTTAAAATATATATATATATATTGCCCACATACTAACAAAATCCTGACTCCGCCCCTGCCTGGATGCATGTATATCCCGTGAACAAAAAGTCCAAGGACCCGAAACTTTTCAAGCTGTTATAGATTTCCAGGAACGGCACCGGCCAAGTTGGAAAGGGTCGTTTTTGTTCTTCAAGCTGTTAAATATTTCCAGGAACGGCACTGGCCAAGTTGGAAAGGGTCGTTTTTGTTCTTCAAGCTGTTATAGATTTCCAGGAACGGCACCGTCCAAGTTGGAAAGGGTCGTTTTTGTTCTTCAAGGTGATGTTTAATGGCTGTTGTAGCTTACGAATTACTAATTAACTTCAATTCATTCTAGAATTTTCTCATTAATTAAGTCATGTTAAGGTACACAATGTCAATTAAGAATCCCATTCCGAGCCCGGCACTGGAACCAAATTTCTAGAAACTAAATTTGTACCAAATTGGGTTTTTTTTTTTTTTTCCTATTTTTTTTCTATTCTTTTATTTGTCTAGAAGTTAGTGTATTCTAACACCTTAGTATCCATTCCGTGCACATATGTCGACTTTTTACTTAAATTCAGTATGGTACCTTTAACTAATTGTGGAATATGTTTTCAAAAACTGACCATTGAATTATATACTCTACTTATGGATGTCGTGCATATAAAAAATCACAATTATTCGATATATACCAACATCTCAATATATATGGATTCTGTTTAAACTGTCACAGTTCCTCACCATGACATTTTTGAGAAACCGATTTTCGGATCACTATGATTTTGGCATATATAATATTCATAAGAATAGTATTTAATCTGACGGTCAGTTTTTTAAAATATCAGTCTTGTGCTTATTTAGCTAAAGGAAGCATACGAGATAAGGTCATTTCTATCTAACACCAAATTATCTCTCTGTTTTTTAGGTGCAAAAATACAACTTTTTCTACTCAAAATAATATATATATATATATTTCACCTTGGCTATAGAAGCCTTGTCTATGAAAATAATTCAAACGTAGTTAGTAGATTATATATTCAAGTCATTGGTATAGAATTTGTTTGAGATAACGGTCGGATAGGGGGTTGATAAATTTGAAGTCTTAGCATGAGCTTGGAATGCCTTTAATTATGTCATGAAATGTGAGCTTGATTTAGTCAACAATTCAACATATTGTTTGGTTATTTTGTCAATGATTGTGTGTCCAGCGTTGAAACGGGCATATACCATCCCATCCCATGGGACCGAGTAACACAAGATTTTTTGAGACAAGCATTAATATCTCACCGAGTAACACGATATTTTATGAGTAAAGATCTAACCATGCATACTTAGTGTCAAAATTTTTATTCTTATACTATTTTAGGTTTTATTTGCTTATATTGTTTTTTCTTGTTATTTGTTTAAAATTAAAAATGATAAAATTTCCTAGAATAATTTTTTGTTTGTTTTATTTTAATTTTTTATAAAATAATTTGTTGTTTGTTTTATATTTTCTTTTCAGGAATAATTTTTAAAATTTTCAAAATTTTTGAAAACTTGTTTCTAAATTAAATATATTTTCAATACCAAACCCTACCACCAAATAACTACTTTCATTCCCAACTTCACCACTACCGCAACCATACACCACCGTTCAATCATCTCCACCACCACTACTACCCCATTGCCTCTACGTACCATTGTTACACCCATTGTTGTCGCTGCCATCTTCATAACTATTCCATTGAATCTACCAATATTATTACACCTACTAATATTGCCTCCTTTACTACTACCCGAACTTGGTCACCACTACTACCCCATTACTTGGTCTCGTTACTATTGTACTTGCTGCCACCGCTACCTTGTTCATTTTGAGCTCAACTTTAATTCATTGCCACAATTGTCTCATTGATTTAGTAACTCCACCACCATCACTATCCCCCTAATCCCACCATTGCTACAGTACTCCCCACCACCACCTCCTCCATAACCATCCCAACTTCACCAACCACTACTACCATTCCATCACTCCAATACTATACAATTGACTCAGCTTTATGCTAACCAACCTATGCGGAATGATGGAAGGAAACCACTTGCACTGTTGGGGATATATACTAAAAGCCATGCTTTTATGTAACAGACCTAAGTATTTATTTATTAATGAATTATGATATTGCATTTTAAATGAGAATCTGTATGAGTTATGTTTGCATTATATTATCTTTTAATGTTATGCATGTGTGTCTTTTATTCTACATAGTAAATGATCTGGTGTTTAGAGTTCGGCTTACACACAGAGGATCGAATCATCAGTTCTTATATAATATAAGCTTATTGTTCACAGTCTGAGATGGAACTGGACACACCATCGATAAGATTGTAACAAAAGATTTCAGTAGGTCTGTCTTGACTATGGGGAACGGTTTAGTTCCGACTTCTTGTGCTAGTACGCTTGTGTGCATTGAACGGGACTGTCTTGGGTAATTTTTTTATACTGACATATTAAACAATTAATACACTACTACAATAATGGTCAGTGAAGACAGTAATAAGAGGACAGTTTTGAAAACTGTAGTTATATATGAGAAGCGATGACGAATTTTGAACACTGTCCTTAAAGGTAAGACTTTTAAGGACTGTTTTAAGTAACAGTCATTAAAAAGTAACAGTTAAGGACAATTTTAATAAATGTATTGGATTAGGCTAGTTATAAGGACTGTTTATAACAGTTTTAAAATGTATTTTTGCATTTTATACATTAAGAAAGGTCGTTTTGAGTAATTTTTTCAAAAACTGTTTTAATTTATTCCCCCCCCCCACACGATCTAAAAGTACCCTATAGAATAGTAGAATACCGCCCTAATACAGTAGAATACCTAGAATAGTAGATCATATACCTCTCTCACGAAGCCCTACCCTCGCTCTCACAAAGCTCTCTCCGCGCCGCCTCCTTTGCCGACGACTGCTCGCCAAACCCTTACCCTCACGTAGGAGTCCCTGTCACTGGCGAAGGCTGATTATTAGGGAGAACTCGACCACCGTTAAGCTGCCAAGAAAGTTAGAAGAGAGCTCTCTCCTTTGCCGATGACGATTCTCGCCGGCCATTTTCTTTCCCTTCTTCTCTTTCGGAACCAGGTGCCTCTCTCTCTCTCTCTCTATAAATTTTATTTTGAATAAACCCTACCCATCTTTCCCTTCACGAAACCCTACCCTCTCACACTCGCTCTTTCTATCTTTGACGTTATTCGGCATGTATTTGGTACATATCCTCCATGTGTGAAATCTAAGATTCACCACCGACTGATTTATGTGCAGATGTTGCCCGCCATAGACTTGATGATATCAGAGCAGTACTAGCATCATATCAAGGACGTGACATTGCCAAAGAGTTTATTGAGCTTTCTAAAGATCATCAGAGGTAAATCACTTTCCTAACTACATATGTTTGCTCTATTAGCTTATGTAGAAGTAAAAACATGATGTCTTTGTAGTTCATATTTCTCTTAATTCTTTGTTAGAATCTATAGAAGCAAGTATTTCTATATATTCTTAGAATTAAAGCACAAAAATGAATTACCAATTTTGATTTTTGGTGCTTTTCGACAAATTAATTGAATGATGAGTTTTGGGGTTTTGTGAGACCCTTCATGGGTAAGTTGGAAACTTTTAATACTTTTTTCTTAAATTGGTTGCTCTCAAGTCTCGAAATTATAAATTCATACTTTTTTTATTTTTAGACATAAGAATATATATATATATATATATATATATATATATACCAAATTAAATATAAGAATGATAGTGCGAAATTTCGAAATCGAAACATAACAAATCAAATTCTTTGGTTGTTTAGATAATAAAAAGTAAGCATAAAGATAATGTTTTTTAACCCAAACATACTCTAGCATGCCAATTAGGCTTTATCACTAGATTAGGTTAAGTTAGGTTAGCTGGCATTTTTTTTCTTTTTTTTTGGCTTTTTCTTAAATCTTTGGTAAGGATATTATTAAGCCTTCTGCAGCTAGTGAATATTAATCAATTTCAGATGACCTTGAGCAGTTGAGCTCTTGATCTCAACTGCCAACTTTTGCCAACTTTAATTTGGAGTAAATGAATTGATACTCTCAGATTAAAGACCACCTTCACTGGGAGAGCATATCCTTTGTTTTAACCAGAAGAGGTGTGGGTGTTTGAGTTGTGTTTGAGTTGTGTACTTCCTGTGTTTGACATTTTGTTTTACAGAGAGAGAAAGAGAGAAAGAAAGAAATTATGAATAAGAAATTTTATCACAGGTCTTAGTCTTATGAAAAAGCACATGTGCATGCACATTTGAAGTGGTGATGCAGCGCCACTTTGAAGTTGTTTTGAGAGGAAAAAAAGGTCAAATTGGTTATTACTCATCACCCATTTCAAAGTTTAACATGTAAAAACCATTTTAATGTGCCATTCCATCATCACCTTCTTCAGCATGTCAAATGAGATAAAAAACAAGCCATCGCTTATGAGAATCATGAATATGACTTCGTCCACTCAAAACTGAAATATTAAACAAGAGGAATGCAGAGCTTAATCTAGCACAGCAATGCCAATTAAAGAATTGCTGGTTGCTAGCTTACAAGCATACATAGTGCAGCATCCGGTATCCATGGTAATATAATATAGATGAAAACTCCAAATCAATTTCAGTTAAGCTGGAGTAAAATGTAGACAGAGAGATGCCCTTTTCTCACACAGTTTCTTTTTTCTTAAATTGGTTGCTGTCAAGTCTCGAAATTATAAATTCATACTTTTTTTTTTTTAATTTTTAAACATAAGAATATATATATACCAAATTAAATATAAGAATGATAGTGCGAAATTTCGAAATCGAAACACAACAAATCAAATTATTTGGTTGTTTAGATAATAACAAGTAAGCATAAAGATAATTTTTTTTAACCCAAACATACTTTAGCATGCCAATTAGGCTTTGTCACTAGATTAGGTTAAGTTAGGTTAGCTGGCACTTTTTTTTTTTTTGGCTTTTTCTTAAATCTTTGGTAAGGATATTATTAAACCTTCTGCAACTAGTGAATATTATGTTTAGCTCCATTAGTTTGAATATTTTTTTCTCTTCCCAATTGCAAATACTAACAGGAGGTTTCAATTTTTTGAATGCCAATCTCCTCAACATTATATCCTTGTGCGTTAAATTTCTTCTTACATATGTTGGTATATTGTTATCAATTTTAACCTTTGTTTTGGGTGTTAATTAACTAAACATGTATTGCAATGCTTTCTCCCATTTAAATCTCAGTGGTAAGTTTAGATCAACCAAAAGGAATGTAAGGATTGACAAAGCCGTGGTAGGTTAACTTATCCAACCATGTGTGTGTACAAGGGCTACTGTAGATAATTTTTCATGACTCAAATCTAATTCTTCAACACGTAACATGTCATGTGTGTGTAGTGCCCAATACAGTTCGATGGAGTTAAGTGTGGGTGCTATGTATTGCGATACATGAGGGATGTCGTTCACTCGTAAGGGACTGAACCGATGGAATTGGTGAGATAGAAAATAAATTATCAGTGCACATATCTAATTCTCTTTATTCGTGTACATATTAAGTTGTTTCTTCCTATATATATATATATATATATATATATATATATTGTCTACCATTGCAGTTTTGCAGTCGCAAAAGCTATGATAAAGGACTTATTGATGAAGTTCGATTGGAATTCATGAACTTTGTGCGAGATAATATGTGAGTGTACAAGTTTGATTTTGGCATTTATACCACTGAGTTTTGAAGTGGATGGAAACTATTTTTGAATGAAAAAAAGGTAAGTAATTGATGTTTTTTTGGTAAGGTTAGTATTATTTATATATTCTGATGACATTTTTTGAAATTCATTGGGGTTGCTAGAAATATGCCATGAGTTGGGCTTTTTGAGGGGTGGAAAAAGACACAAACTAGATGTGTATTGGATGACCCTTAGTGGTGACACCAAAACCCTACCCCGATAATTCATCTAACTATATACGTTACTTATAATTTGATTATTCAATGATTATATTTTTTATACGTACCGTACTAGCCAAACATTGGATATATATATGCTCACACTAATACAGCTACATGCTTTAGTCTCACCTTGCCTTTTAAACTCAAGTATAAAACCTCTCTAATTTGTATATATATAGTGGAGTCCTATTCTTGGATATTGATTTGTTGGGATCACTGCAAATATTGTAGTTTTGGGGGATGAGGTTGGATGGAGACCCATTTGGGTTTGTTTGCTATATGTGTAGATATTGTAGTTATTTCCTTTCACATGAGAAAATTTGGAAATGTTGTAAATACAGAGGAAACTCTGCCGGATTTTCGTCTCAAAGATGAAAACAAACACATGGATGTTGTGATAAGAAAAATGACATTTCCTAGTTTTAACTAATTATTAAATAATGCACTTTTGTGTGTTATAGAATATCATTGGTGACATGTTTATTTATGGTACTTAATTAATTTGCATTTCTATGTTTTTATGTAGGCTCCTACCGCATTCGAAGACAATCATTGTTGCACGATCAAGGACATTTATTGCTGCCTATAGAGACTTGTTTTCAATTTTTTGGGAACTTATGGATTGGATATGTAATTAGAATGCCATTTAATTTCTTATATTTAACAATCTTTTACATGTGTGAGAACGGATGTGGGGTTTTGGTGTAAAGACCATTATTTTAATAGAAATATTTTATTATTATTTCCAATAAATTGTGTTGAATGGATGATTGAATATATATATATATATATAATAGTAGTACAGGAAACACGGGTGAAGATTAAATAAAAAAAAGTCAATTCAACTTTTTTGAGGACGGCTTTTAATTGTCCTCAAATTTAGATTTGAGGACAGATATCAACAGTCCTCAATTTAGAAGGATTCGAAGACAGTTCTACACCGTCCTCAAAATTGATATTAGAAAACAGTTTAAAACAGTCCTCAAAAAGGACATATAAGAAGACGGTCATAACCCGTCCTTAAATTGAAGACATTAGAGGACAGTTTAAAATCGTCCTTGAAAGTTTTTATTTAAGGACGGTGATAAACTGTCCTTAAAATGAAGGCATTAGAGGACAGTTTTAACTGTCCTCGTATGTAAAGAATTGAGGACGGTACAGAAATTGTCCTTGAATAAAAGATGACAGTGGATAAGAAGACGCAACCCGAACCGTCCTTAAAAACTTATGAGGACTATTTTTAACCGTCCTTATTGCCTTTTTTTGGGGCAGTGATACCTCATGGTTATTATGAATGTTTATGCTCTTAATCCCGAAATATTTAATATGCACATACACTTAGTATTTGTTATCTTGATTCATATAGAAAGTGAGATCTTTTATGGGTCAATAAACTTGGTGAGTTGGGTAACAACACTAAGAGTATGGTGTATATTAATTATTAACGGAATCCACATCCTGTAATATGGATTGATGAAACCCCCTTGAGGATGCTTATAAGTTTTGATTATTTCAAACCTTGCATGTGGATTTTGTTTTCGACATATCAAATAAGTTAAATGGAAGGTCTCAAGGAGATTAACAGATGTTGATTAAATAAAATTGTCAGTAATTTAATTTAATCAACGGGTATCTGCAATATTAACGTTGAGAGATTAATAAGTATTTAATAACAAAAAGCTCGAAATAGAATTTCGAATGAGCAAGGGAGTGCAATTATAATTCTTTAGAGGAATGAATTATAATTAATATTTATATTGGGAGCCCGAAACTTATTTGCATTTAAGTCCCTACCGAAGCCTATATATATGCTATGTTGGGTAGCCTCTAGGTCAGACGAAATATTATTTCTAAACCCTAGAGGCAGCTGCCTAACAAGTAGAGCACAAAGAGAACCACTCTCTCTTCACATTCTGGCATAGGAGGAATACGGTAGAAGGCTTGAAGAGCTCGAGCAGATTTCTACGGTTCGTGATTTATTGAGATCAATCCAAACAGATCTCAAAGGTACGGATTCATCTCTTATGATAAAGGATTCGGATTCAATTTAATTTTTTTTGGCATGATCCATAAATACTATCACGAGTTTATGGGGTTTCCACTCCCAGCATGCACATCTTTTATATATACTCATTCTGTCTTTGAATCTTTCTCTCTGTCTCAATATCCCACTCTCTCTTCCTCTCTCATTTTTATGGCTTTCTCAATTTCTCTTCTTAGAGTGCTAATTCGTAATTTTTTTTCTCTATGTGTTAATTCGTGTTAATTCATAGTTTATCTGCAATTTTATTTTATTTTATGATTGGATGTTGAATTTTTCATTGCAACAAATTAAGTTGGTTGCCTCAAAATTTTATTTTGTTTTTGACAAGTTGGAAACTAAAATATCGAAATTGATTGAACAAAAATGCCATTAATGGAACTGAATCCATCACTTTCATGGGGGTTTAATTGGTTGGCTTCTGTTTCCTAGGGAAATCAAGAAGAGGGATTTCCTCCAATGGGTTCTTGGCCATAGATAATTGATAAAGGATTGGGGCCACACTTTAGTTGCCTGTGACATAAGAGTAGCTCCACCACAAGAGCCTTTGTTGTCTGACTCCTCTAAATTGGAGGGTATGAATGATGTTATTAACCGGTAGGCCTTTTTACTATACCCATTTTTACAAAAAAGAGAAGAGTAGTTCAGAGACCAACTCTTTTCACTGCGCTTTGGTGTCTTTTTACTGCACTTTTTTATTACATTTTGAGTATTTTCACTGTATTTTTTTTTTTAGTATTATCATTGCATTTTTTAGTGTTTCTTCTATGTTTTTTAACATTTCATTGTGCTTTTGATTATTTTCACTATAAATCAGAATCAAAACACAAATCGATCACATATCAAATCAATGAAAAACTCTTTAAATCAACCTAAATTCAACTTTGATTATGAGATTGATTACCGATGAAACATCAAATGGACAGCCAATGAAAATCAACATCATGATCAAATCGAAATCAAATTAGAATAGGACACGAGATTGAGGAGCAGGCTGTTGCTGCTGTTGATTCTTCTACTTCTTCTTCTATGACTTAAAAAAAAAAAGTTTATGAGATTTGTGATTGTTCACTTCCCCCAAAGATTTACGATTACTCTATTGGGTAGTCTGCCAGAAATTCACGCAGTTTTTCTTATTCCCATAGCCCGTAGGGAAGCCAAAAATGGCAAGTGACACATCTTGCTCGTTCCTTTTCCCTATGAAGAGGAGTCTTTGCTCAATTATATATACATACATACACAATAGGCCTACAAATCCTATGTAGGGATGGCAATGGGGCGGGGTGGGGCGGGTTTTCCACTCTCCCGTCCCCGTCTCCGCTTATAAAATTACTCCCCATCCCTGCCCCGTACCCCGACGGGGAATATAATTCTATCCCCGTCCTTATCCTATCCCTGCCGCCCCGCCATTTCAATAACAAATTTAAAATATAATGCACTAAATGTACTTTCAAGAGGGTTTGAACCCATTACCTCCACTAAAAAGCTTGTATTTTAAGAGTCTAAACCACTAAATTGCATGTTGATTGTAATATATTTTTTAAATAAATAATTTTTCAACAACTCTTGATTGTAATATACTTTTAAAATAAATAATCTTTCAATATTCCCTTAAATGGATCAACTTGAAAAAGCAAGCATTAGATTAGATATTTTGAAAATTAATCGTTGGAGTATATATTTCGCTTATTGTGAATTGTCGGGGAAATTCGATGCAATCCACATTAGCGGAATTGAGTTTTTGAAAAAGAAAATGAGTCGCCACCTTATTTTTAAGGAATAAGGAAACCATAAAAAATATTTTATTTTAATCAAAACAAAACAACTCCGTATTTTTGGGAAGGTTCCAAAAATCATCTTGTAGGCACCCACTACACCCTAATTAAAGGTCTCTTAGTTTACTTGGGTTATTTAATATTCTTATAAACATAACTCTTACTAACTAAAACAAATAATGAAATAAAATCAAATAAAATCCTAAAAACCTAGGACACTTAGTATCATAAGGCGGACTTGAGCTCTATTAGTGCCTACGTATCTTACTAGTGTCTTAGTAAGCTTCAAAGTCCACATAGTTCGAACTAACATAAGACTTATCCTATTGTAGGGAACTACATTCATGCAAATCCTTATCTAAAGAGTTTATCTTTCAATATTTCAACTTATTTAGAACTCTATTTTAAAGTGACTTTGTTTGGTACAAGAATTTGATTTAAAATAGGATTCTTATCCAAAAAGAATTTGATTTTGAAAACAACTCTTTCAAAGAGTTCAATTTGATAAAAACAACTCTTTTTCAAAGAGTTTCATTTTGATAAAAACACTTGAAAACAGAATTTTATTTGCATAAAAACACTTAAAAACAATTCTTATTTTGAAAACAATTTTATTTGGAAAAGAAGTCTCTTAAGACTATAATTCTAATTAAGATAAAGGAATTGATCATGATTGTAATTCTTACAATAAAATAGTCCTATGGAGGTTAGAAACCTCTCCTAACCTAGTGTTTCTAAACTACATTTAATCATACTTGTATCTAGAGGCTAATTCAACCTAAAACTACGGTTAAAAGTGAACCTAAACATGTTTCTAAGTTAATATCTAAATCTGGACAGTAACTAAAACATATGAAAACATGATAAATAAATATGTTAATGCATGCGAAAAATTATAAAACTCTACCTTAATGCTTCTAAGGGAACTTAGAGTGCAATTTCTATGTTAGAATAACCTAAAAATTGATTTAAACCATGTTTTTAAGCCATTGAAATGCGACGCTTACTTGAAGTAAAAATGCTTGAAACTCGAACAACTACGGATTGAAAGTGAGAAGATGCTTGTACTAAACTAAGGATGCTTGAAATAAACTTGAAAAGAAGCTTGCCTACTAAGAGAAATGCCTAAAAATATACTAGAAGGATTGAAGCATTGCACTGGTTTTTGGAGTTGGAGTTGTCTCTTGCTTGTACCTTTGATTGGGGTATATATAAGCCACGGAAGTTCTGGCAAGCCACAATAACCACCCATTTTGTGCTCTTGAAGTAGTGTTCCACTACTTTGTAACTTGCCACATGATGCCTAAATAATTGCCACATGTCCTACTAATTAAATTAGACTTAATCCTTACTTGACATGTGGCATAACCACCCACTAACTAAATAGTCACTTCTTGATTAACTTTCCACTAACTTTTCAAGACTTCATTTTTACTTGACACGTGGCATCACCATCCACCAATTAAATTAGCCACTTTCTTGAATAATTTCCCACTAATTAAATTAGAGGTTCACTAACAATATGGTTAGTAGCCACTAATACACAAACTTTCACACCACATGGCACCTCACTATTGGTTAGTTATTTTTGGGGTGAATGGATAATTAAAACTATAAAAATACAAAATGTAATTGATAATAGTTGAAAGAGTCAAATGCTAATTTCCTCTTAATTTTATATGAGAGGAGCAAGCTTGACATGACCAATTCCACAACTCACTTAATAATATTGTGATGCAGAGAGACTCGAAAAGGATTGGTTTGGATGAGTATATGCTTGCGTGCCGGCGGGGTTGTCTAGAATGGAAAAAAGTATTCATTTTTTTGGATGTTTCTATCGGCTGACTTGGTCCACGGGGCTTGATTAAAGGGCTCGGTTTCTTTCCCTTTTTATTTATTTATTTATTTATATACGAGCTCAAATTCGCGCATTGGGCGGACCTATTAATAAATTTTTATTTAATAAATTATAATTGTATAAAATAAATATTTTTATAAGATTATTTTGATCATTTGAATTTAATTATATTTATAGAATTAGAATATATATTTTAATAAATAAAAATTATTAAAATTATTAAATAGATTGGAGAAAATTAATTTGGATGTATTATTCAAAAATTAAAATTTTAAAATACCACAAAAAGGTAAAAAGTAAAGTGAAACTAATTTTTTAAATAAATATAAAATATAATTAAGAAGAGAGTGTGAGAGATGAGATCCACAATAAATAAAAAGGAAAAAAAAAAAGAAAAATGATAATTCACCCACCTTATTATTTGGCATTCGATGTGTGGTTCACATGAATAAATGTAATATTTTTCATTTTTTTTTTCAAGATCATAAAAACCATTGGTCCTTGTGAAGTGATTTGAAAAGGTGGTGAAATAACATTACTCAGAAACTAAATATGGAAAGAAAAAGGAAACTTAAATGAGACCCATCTCAATAAAGAACATTGAAAGTTTAAATTTTATTTTATTAATTAGACCAATGGTATAATGTCATATCATTTTAAAGTGGGACCAAAACCAATAAAAATGAAGTAATGGAGAGAAGAGAATGAAAGACTGAAGGAGATAATGAATTCTAGGGCCGCCATATCAGCGTATTGCTCTTTATGTAATAGTAAGATTACTTCTTATTTTTCTTACTTTTTATTAAAAAATAAAAGGAAAATTTAGAATTTGTCCCCTTGAACTATATGTCGTTTTCACGTTGGCTTATTGTAATTTTAATTGCAGCAATGTGTCCCCATAAACTATTTGATTGTATCAAATTACTCACTTCTATCAGTTTGCCAATTATTTCTTTGATTGGAAAATGATGTTATTTTTTTTATTATTTTATTTTGTAGTATTTATCCTAAATTGTTAATGTGTCTATATGCATATTGGTGAAGTTTTATGATTTTTCTCAATACATTTTAATTTTTATGAATTATTTTATCCATACAATAAATAAAATTTATAATAAATAAAATATATTGTGAAAAATTATGAAATTTCACTGATATGCCTATAAACACATTATCAATTTGGGATAAATATTGCATGGGAAAATAACATGTCTAAAACCATTTTTCAGTAAAAAAAAAAAAAAACTCACAGAATGAGATAATTTGAAAACTGCTAGTAATTCAGAAAGTACATTGATGCAATCGAAACCACATGAGGCCAATATGAAAGCGGCTCATAGTTCAGGAGGACAAAGTGTAATTTTTTCACAATAGAAGTCTACTATATATATTACTTCGAGTCTCATTTAATATTAATAACCAAATATTGATGTGTATAAATATATATATATGTGTACAATGCATTTCTATTTGTTCGAATTTAAAATTTCTTTTTTTAAAAATCAAAATTCATCTATAGATATCAGTAAATCAACTTGTCATTAATGATGATTGGATTAGTTCAATAATACTTTCCCGGATGGGTCTCCATTGCTTTTTCACCATATGTATGTATTAAATTTGGAGCTGGTGCTTGTACGTAACATGGTTTGAGCCTGCTCAGTCCTGACCCAAACCTGACCAAATTCACATGCAGTCCTTACCTTTCTCTTAGCTTTGTTTGAGGCTTTGAACATGTGTATGATTGAGTGGGAGGGTACTGTGCATGAACTGGGTGGAGCGCTTTTTATTTTTATTTTTATCTTTTTATATTTTTATATTTTTTCTTATAATAATCAGGAGTTGAATCCGTGATCTAATTTAATTTTATCCCAATCTCATACAAACTCTCACCATTTAAGTTAGTCCAATATATAACTTAATTAATTGAGCTGAATTATGAGCGGGGAAGTTTCACTTGTGAAATTTAATTAGCATCCGAGCATACTCGATCGAGTTTGGCTCGTCAATTAAGTGACAAGTTGGGGCTTAGTTTCTTGAAGAAAAAATCTCAAAATAAAAGAAAAAATTGTTACATGATTGAAAAAATATTAAGCTTCACTTAATTACATGATGAATGACTTTGTACTGATATAAGTTTATGAAGGTATCAACTTGGCTAAAAGTCTTTTGATGGTACATTGTACTAGAGACTTGAATTCGAATCCCGTCTTTATCAAGGTCAGAGGATTTAAGGGAAAAAAGAGTATTATTTTTTGTTGTGTAGCTCATAAATTCAATGAACTTCTTGACAAAAAAAATAAAATAAAATAAAATTTATGGAAGTAACTTACACTTAATTGTAATTTTTTTTAAAAAAAACTATCTAATTAATTATTTGCGTGAAGTATAAGAAATATACACATCAATCATGACCCTAGCTATGTCGAATATTGTGGAAAAAAAAGAAGGCTATGTGGAATATTAGGTATATATAGTGTACAAGTTTGCTTAAAATATGTAATTTGATTGAAAGATGGATAGAGAATATATGGGTGGGACGTGAATAGGTTTCCAATGTAGTTTGATTGGGGTCTTCGTCACCTTCTAATTAGGGTTGGAAATGGAGAATATGATGCGCATGGTTGTCTTCTTCATAAGTTTCTCTTCCACTGCTTTATTTTATTAATAATTGAGATGTAATATATGCAGTGATCGATTTCCTTGTCTACCTTGTTTTTTTGTTCCTGTGTGGATTATGACGTACATGCATTTTTTTCTCCGGGTGTCATCTTATCTTGTCGATGATTTAATAAATATCATAGAGCATCTCCAACAGTGCATGCAAAATTATTTTTATATTTATAAAAAAAAAAATACACTTTGTTCTTTGAACTATTGGCTGTTTTTCATGTCACCCCTTGTAGTTTTGATTGCATTACTGCACCCCTAAACTATTAGATTGTATCAAATTATTCATTTTTGTCAATTATCAATTTATTTATTTTAATAAAGAATTGTGTTAGGCTTTTTATTTTTTGAAAAAATTACAGTTTGCTCCAACTCCCGTGTACTATTAATAAAAAACACTCTACACCCCTTTATTATCATTTGTGACACATTGACCCATATACTTTTAAAATGTGACAGCTCAATTACACCTTTCTGTCAGCTAGCCATTTGTTTATTTGACTGAAAAATAGTGTTATACAATTTTTTTTTTTTTTTTTTATGTAGTATTTATCCTAAATTGTTAATGTGTTTATATGCATATCGGTGAAGTTTTATGAATTTTTTTCAATATATTTTAATTTTTATGAATTATTTTTTTTTCCATACAGTAAATAAAATTCAGAATAAATAAAAAAATTGAGAAAAATCATGAAACTTCATCGATATGCTTGTAGGCACATTAGCAATGTATGATAAATACTATATAAAAAATAACGAGTCTAACATTATTTTTCAGTCAAATAAATAAATGACTAATTGACAGAAGGATGCAAAGTATCATAAATCAATCCTATAAGGGTCAATGTGTTATAATTGAAAGTACATGAATGCAAAGTATTTTTGATCAATAGTACATGAGTCAAACTGTAATTTTTTTTATTAGTTTTTTATGTAACTTTTATCTTGGATTGCTAATGGTTCTACAGGCATATTGAAGAATTTCATAAAAAAATTTCAATATATTTTATTTATTATGAATTTTATTTACTGTAACCCTAATGCAAATTCTTATTAAAATAAGGATTAATATTATAATTTTTTGAGCCAAATTAAAAGTCTTATTAAAAATTCATTTTCCGAGCCAAATTAATATTACTGTAACCCTAATGCAGATGACAAATTACCAATATTCTATTGCATCTAGGGGGCTTAGTTACTCATTGATGGTTTTTGCCTAGACCTTTTTTTTTTTTTTCTTGAAAGAGTAATTGTCCTCTCGATCTATTATATAATTTGATATAGAGGTATACGAAGTTAGAGTAAGCCTTTTATTTAGGAGGCATGATGGGTCGTTTGGGCCTTGTCACGTAGATAACCAATGCTTTGATACCATTTTAAGTTTCCAACCTAAAAGCCTAGTTAAATTAGCCTAATTAGCTTGTAGGTCGTGGAGGGTCCAATACAGGTATATGAAGCTATAACAAGCTTTTTATTTAGGCTTGAGATATAGTGGATTTTATGATTCTACATTAATTCTCAGGGCTTCTTGCGGGGCTAAATCCTCTTATCTATAAAGGGGAGTCCAAAATTTAAGATATTAGGCCTAATCTACAAATCCGAAACCCACACCTACATTAAAAGCTTAAGTCCATTAGTGGTGAGCCATATTCATTGTTATTAAACACCTTTTTTACTTTCTTCCAATGTGGGATAACCCACACGTGAATCTCGACATCTCTCCCTTCGCGCGTAATCCACATCAATTTTAACTCCCCTTCGAGTTTGATCCACCACTCTCCAATAGCATTGTGTCCACATTCTTACTCTTCATGAGTCACACTGCACACCGTTTGAGCTTGCGCATGGGGATCCATGCCTTGCGTGCTCTCTTGACCCCCGCAATACTGCAATCAAACTCAAACCAAGAACCCTTCAAATTGGCACACTACATTGCTCAGAGAGGGTGTTTTTTTTTTTTTTTTTTTTTTTTTTTTTTTTTTAAGGATTGTCAACCATCGATCAGCTCTAATATCACTAGTTGGGAAGACGGGGAGTCCTAAATCCAAGATACCGAGCTCAATATAAAAATCCGGAACCCGTACCCACATAAAAAGCTTAAGCCCATTAGTTATGAGCCCCATTCATTGTATATAGGGCTGCAAATGAGCCGAGCCAAGCCGAGCTTTGAGTTACTCAAGCGTGGCTTGGTCAAAAGCTTGATTATTTAAGTTCGAGCTCTATCCTAAGTTAAATAAGTCAAGCTAGCTTTAATATGTTTGAGCTTGTCTTGTTTATTATCGAGCTTGTTTGCGAGCTATTCACGAATGGCTTGATTAATTTGCAACCTTAAATTACAATAAGAGAAAGTTAAAAATTAATGTAGAAAGCTTAAAAAATGACTTCTATAAACTTTGTTTATATTGGAAACAAAAAATTCAAGCTAAAAAATAAAGTCATGAATATGTTGAGCTTATTCAAACCTAAATTATAATTTTTTTTACGAGTCTAAACACAAGTTTTTAATAAGCTTGTTCACCCGCCACTAACAAACTTGTTCACGAACACAAACGAGCCGAGCCTAGGTGTACTTGAGCTTGTCTTGTTTATTAAACGAGCTTAAATTTAAGGCTTAGGCTTGGCTTGTTTACTAAATAAACAAACTCGAGCCGAACCTTTATCGAACGCGTTTGCGAGGGCTCATTTGCAGCCCTAATTGTTACCTTTTTTATTTTCTTATGATGTGGGATAACCCACACATGAACCTCAGTATTTAACACTTTGGAGTAAACTTTATGGCACTATCTCAGTGGAGTGAACTTTAACACTTGGGTCTTTGATCGTCTGAGAACAAGGGAGATTATTCATTGTTAATAATCAAGATTAATATATTTATAAAACCGCGTGTTTGTTAATCTCAATTCAATTGCGACTGGTGAGCACGGGTGTCGAACCACTGAGAATATGTAGGTTTATAATAAAAGACTATTAGAATTAATTAAAGTAAAAGAATAGTATCAATTTGATTGGGTGGTGAAAATAGCTTCAATTGGGTTGAAGCGAATTTGCTAAAATTAATTAAGCTGATTAAAAACGCGATTAATTTGATGGAATGAGTGTAACTTGGGTGAGAAGTCCATTGAATATCAAATATGCAATTTAATTATAAGATCCTCAATATAGTAATTATGTATGGTGATTCATCCAACTACAAGAAGGAATTCCAAAAAAGATGATGAATACAGGACCGGCAGGTTTATCCTTGAAAAGAATTGAATATCTCTATCCACCTTAATTGGGGATAAAGCATGCTGGTTTGTATTCATCCCAATAAGTACCATTGCATAATTATATAATTGCAATCACAGATGTACAATTATATGATATTATATTTAGCGATAGTGTGCGGTAAAACCTTAACAACTATGCAATCACATAATACAAATAAATGGATGTTTATAAGATAGAATTGCATAAAGAATCCAACTTCATCCTCACCCAAGCTTGGAGTATTAGCTACACATCAATGGAGGAGAATATCTTTTATCCATGACAAGCTCTCAGGGGTCACGGGATGAAAAAAGTTAAATAAAAGCATAAAGTAAATGACTGAAGAAATAAGGAAAAAGTGACTAAAATAAATAAAGAAAAGGACTGAAATAAATAAAGAAAGTGGCGTAAGTAAATAAATAAAAGGACTTAAGTAAATAAAGAAAATGACAGTAAAAGTAAAGAACAATTCTCAAATGAGAATTGAGCCATGCATAAAAGGGAAAATTGCAGAAATTAAAGTGCTGAATTTAAAGACTGTATAAGTAAAGAACAATTCTCAAGTGAGAATTGAGCCATGCATTAAAGGAAAAATTGCAGAAAAGTAGAAAGTGCTGAAAAAGTAAATGACCCAAAAAAAGCAGAATTGAACTGTAATATGAAGTCTATTAAAAATGACAGAGTAATGATTCAGAGCAAAAGTCTTGAACCCTCTTTAAGTCGCCTTTACACGTATATATATAGAATGAAAATGCAAAAGACGATAATGCCCTCGAAATATCTCAAAATATCTAAGACAGCCCTAAGCCGCCTAAGGTCTATCGATAGCGAAGTGTGGCTATCGATAGTACTTCTATCGATAGCGAGACTTGGCTATCGATAGTCATGTTGGCTCGTTGTTTTGAATGTGCAGAATTTCTTTTGCACTCTTTTCGCACTTCAATGGCAATTGCTGATCTTTTTTGGAATGCTCTTTATTCGTGACGATAATCAAGGCTTTATCGGTGACGACTTCATATTTATATAACCTGCACAGATTTCTTGAAAAAGAAAATTTAACTAATTTATACAGATTTTATATAAAACGAGATATTATTATGCAACTATTATATAAGAGAACACAGTAATACCATAATTTGAGAGCATGATTGTGATACAATCAGTCTTCCTAGTATTTATAAAGAGGTGGAATGTTAGAGCACTTGAAAATTTTTCTAAAATGCGATGACCATGACTCAAGATTCATGAGTACTCCTGAGATATGGATGAGATGTGGTGGGGTGTTAAATCCATACACTTAATTCGACATACATTGCCTTGTTAGAGAGGCAAAATCGTCCGTGACCATGTGATATGATTTCTTTTATTACCTCCCTTTTTAATCTATCGAAGGCTCAAATCATCATACCACTCGAGTGGAGATCATATTTGTTCATTCCCAGTTAAAGGAATGAATAGTTGAGCCATTGTTTATACTTGATATGCAATTCAGTTTGGTCCTTGACAGAATTGATTTAGGTTAATTCGATTTCAATTTTACTTGAAATCAAACAAAATTGAATCAATTAAGTTGCACCCCAAATGATTCATTCGAATATTCTCAACTTGAAGATGAGCGTGCATGAGAAAGACAAGATCAACCCTAAAATTTAACGATTGGACTCCGAGACTAACACTATGTTTGGAGAGAAGAGGAGAGAAAATAAACACTTTTATCTCCATTTCTCTTAGTAATTAGAAAGTTAATTTGGGAGAGAAGTGAAAGTTAATGGAGAAAAAGTAGAGGGATTTTGGGCCCATGTTTTTTTTTTTTTTTTTTCCCTCAAAATTGGAGAGATTTGGAGAGAAAAGA
>JAESVK010000656.1:834153-862595 GCA_017140935.1 Hamamelis virginiana | reverse complement strand
ACATTTTTGTTTCTAGACATGTCATTTTTCATGAAGATATATTTCCTTTTAAAGAAATGACTCATGTTTTACATCCAATACACAATAATGATTCTGTTCTTCCTGTGGCTATATCTAATACTTTTGTGGATTTATTCAGTGTTTCATCACCTAATCCTTCTCATTTACCTTATATTCCTCAAGACAATAGTCCTGCACATTTTTCTCAGTCTCCAAACCCCTTACCTGATCCTTCAATTCATGAACATCTTGGTGTTCAGCAACCTGTTTCTACTTTGCCTTCAAATCTCAGAAAATCTAGCAGAACCAAACACCCTCCTACCTATCTGCAGGACTATCATTGTAATCTTACTCAATCCATCAACACATCCAAAATAACCACACCCCATGCTATTCAATCAGTACTTTCTTATCAACACTTGTCCCAATCTCATAAAGCTTTTTCGGTTCAAATCAGTAGCATCAAAGAACCAAAGAACTATAATGAGGCTATTAAGCAACACTGTTGGAGAGATGCTATGCAGGCAGAAATCTAAGCATTACAGGCTAATAACACATGGATCTTGACTGATTTACCATCTGATAAGCAACCCATAGGATGCAAATGGGTGTACAAAGTTAAATACCATGCTGATGGGTCCTTAGAGAGGTGCAAAGCAAGGTTGGTAGCTAAGGGCTACACTCAGCAAGCAGGGGTTGATTTTTTGGATACATTTTCTCCTGTTGCAAAGATGTCCACTGTCAGAACACTTCTAGCAATTGCAGCAGCCAAGCATTGGCATTTATATCAACTTGATATAAACAATGCTTTTCTCCATGGGGATTTAAATGAGGATGTCTATATGCAACTACCTCCTGGTTTTCACTCTGATTCAGCTGGTAAAGTTTGCAAATTACAGAAATCCTTATATGGATTGAAGCAAGCTAGTAGACAATGGAATGCCAAGCTTACTACCTCTTTGTTAAGTCAAGGTTTTAAGCAAGCTTCTGCAGATTGCTCTCTTTCCCAAACATACTTGCAATTCTTTTATTGCTTTGTTGATCTATGTTGATGATGTGATTCTTGCAAGCAATGATATGCAAGAAATTGATTCTGTCAAAGCTTATCTGCATGAAACTTTTAAAATTAAGGACCTTGGACAACTAAAGTTCTTTCTTGGTCTTGAGGTTGCTAGAACTTCTGCAGGTATCAATTTGTGCCAAAGAAAATATGCTATGGACTTGCTTCAAGACACTGGCTTCTTCGGGTGCAAACCTGTTTCCACTCCAATGGTTGCTTCACTAAAACTTTTTGCTACTTCTGGTTCCCCATTACCAGATATCACAATGTACAGAAGGTTGGTGGGTAAACTTCTTTATCTTTGCGCTACCAGACCAGATCTTTCATTTGCTGTTCAGCAACTATCTCAGTTCTTGGATAAGCCAACAAATGTTCACTTACAAGCAGCAAATAGAGTGCTTAGATACATCAAGAAAGCTCCAGGCCAAGGGCTTTTCTTTCCTGCAAATATTGATCTCCAATTGAAGGCTTTTTCTGATTCAGATTGGGCTGCGTGTCCTGATTCTAGAAGATCAATTACAGGATATTGTGTTTTTCCAGGCAACTCTCTCATTTCCTGGAAGTCAAAAAAGCAGACAAACATCTCAAGGTCTAGCTCTGAAGCAGAATATAGAGCTTTAGCAGCAACTACATGTGAGGTTCAATGGCTCCTGTATCTTCTTCATGACTTGGGCATTGAACATTCCTCTCCTGCTCTTCTTTATTGTGATAATAGTTCTGCTTTACATATAGCTCAGAATCATGTCTATCATGAGAGGACCAAGCACATCGAAATTGACTGCCATGTAGTAAGGGAAAAGCTGCATTCCGGTGTCATTCATCTCTTGCCTGTAACTTCTTCCAATCAGCTTGCTGATTTCCTCACCAAGCCACTTGCTCCAGGGTTGTTTCTTCATTCTATATCCAAGCTGGGCATACACAATGTATATGCTCCAGCTTGAGGGGGGCTAATACAACAGAAATATCCTACTGAAACTCAGCTTTGCTGAGATGAGATATAGCTGATTATTGATATTATTCATAGCAGCTTTAGTTAGTTAGAGAAACTGTTAATTGGCTGTAGTTAGCTATGACAGCTGTGCAAGTTAGTTTGTAGTTAGTTTCTTTTTCTGTTAATCAAGTAATCAAGTCTATAAATATAGGCTTGAAGCTTCATTTGTATTCAGTTAGTAAAATTGTATTTTGACAGTTTTTCAATCAATAAAACTTCTGTTAAGAAGGGTGTGAATAGATGCATCCCTCTAGTGGCTTGGTTGTGAGGTTATGATGTTTCTAGTGCATCAATTTTTTTGGGTGACCTTAAGTTCTGACTGCTGAGTTTTTGGTGGCTAAACCTTTTTCTTTTTCTCTTGATTTTTTTGTTTGCCCTTGCTTGGGTTATTGGTGTCTCTCTTGGGGTCTAGTGAAATTGTCCAATGCTCTGCTTTGGCTCCTTGGAGGGTGGATCCGTGTTGGATTTTTAATTGCTATGGGTTTGTGCAGAGCAGCTGGGATTTAATGGGGTTGGTGAAGACTGAAGTTGATTCGGTTTTGTTGTTGATCAAAGTGGATTCTGTTGCTGGTCAGGAAGCTTTTGTGGTTCATCAGAGTGGGTTTTGTTGCTGTAGCTAGTGGAGGGCTTTGTTGTACTTTATATTGCAGGATAGAGTTTGGTGGTGGTTGAATTTGTAAATGTTTTCTCTTTAATGAATTAATATAATTTGCTTTTGCCTATTAAGCCCCTAGAGAAGTTAATAGTATGGCTGATTTTTTGCTAAGTTGGGTGCTAATAAGAGAGTCCCATTTGTTGCTTGGCTTTAAAGGTGATGGGTGGTCTGTGTTTTATTGAAGAATTTTTCTAGGAGATATGCCTTGATGGTTCTTGGTCTTGGTTTGGGTGGTTGTTATGAAATATGCTATTTTGGTCTTACTGCTTGTTTGTTGCTAGTGGATAGAACTATTTTCCTGTGTAAATCTGGTGGTTCAATCCTTGCTTTGGGAGGCCTTTTGCAATATTTATAAATTTTATTCAATACAGTTCTGTCATGAAGTCTTTTTGAGTTGCTGGCAAATTAGCTCTGGGTATGTGAAAGCAGCAAGTGAAAGTGCTAATGTCTGGGAATCTATATTTTGGTTGCCTTTTTTATTTGGCTGGGGTATACCCAAATGTCTGGGAATCTATTAGCTACTGGAAATTTTGAGAAGCAGATGATAGTACTTCTGGCTGGGATTCTATTTGTTTGGATTCTATGATTTTCTTTTTTAATTTGGGTTTTCTTGGATGTATCTTTGATGGGGTTTATTTCATTGATTGTATTTGGTGGGTTTTTGTGAGTCTGTTTTGAATCTGGTTGCAAATCATTTGGGTGGGTTAGAAGTGTTAAACTAGTTAGGTTTATTAGGCTGCAACTATGATGCTTTTGCTTTCCTTGCATGGGATTGGGTGGGTATCTGAACTATAAATCTTTTGATTCATTTCTATTTTATTGCTTATCAAAAAAAAAAAAAAAAATTGTAATAATCAAGGCTTCTATTATAAGGTGCACTTTACGTAACTTTGAGTAAGGTGACTTCAATATGGTCAAATGCATATCATATTTTTGTAAAATTGATCGTTGAATTAGATGAACTGCTTATGACTTTCATGTTTGCCAAAAATCACAATGATCCAACGCTTAGTTTTTTTTTTTTTTTTTAGAAACTGAGCGTAGGATCACTGTGATTTTTAGCGAATATGAAAGTCATAAGCAGTTCATTTAATCCAACAGTTAGTTTTTTTAATGTATGATCTGCATTTGGCTCTATAGAAATCACCTTATGCAAAAATTGCGTAAAGTGCATTTTATAATAGAAACCCTGTTGTAATAATATATATTAGGTATAGTATAGATAGCATGGACTTCCTGCATTTTCCAAGTCTTATTTGGTGAGATTGACTTTAATTGGAAAAGCCCACAATCAATTGTAGCTTTCTTTTAGGGGGCAATGTATTTGCTATCATGACGTTTATTTCGCCATATTACATGAATCTAATTTTCATTTCATTAGGGAAAAAAGCTGTCTTTTCTTACTACAGTATATATGTTTGCGTTATCGGGCCTGACTCGACTGGGAAGTGGGAATTAGGTCGGTCAAGTCGGTGAATGCATAGTAAGAGCATCTTTAATGGGCTCCTATTTGAGACTGTTATTGTCAAATTTGAAAACTATATCCACAAGAAAAATAGTACTCTAATGGACTGCCACCTATGGCTTCCAATTTTGGCAATGGCATCCATGCCTCTCGTATTTGGTAAATTATTTGGTAATGGCATCGGATTTCCCTCCCATTCCCAAGAATGGGAGGGGGAGGCTTAAATGGAAGTTTCCCATTGGAGATGCTTTAAGGGAGCAAATTAGTTTGTTATTTTATATCAATGTGTTTTGGCTTGAAATATAGTGAGAGGACCAAATGCAGAGTAATGGACAACATTAGGTGCCTGAAATTCTGGCAAAAAATTTGCAAAGTGCACGTCTCCTACTAATTCTCCTCTCCAATGTTATTTTGGTTTAAATTTAAAAAAAAAAAAAAAAAAAAAAAAAAAAAAAAAAAAGAACTATACATGGTGTATGTAATTTAATAACTACTTGGTTCCAATTAATATTATAGCATTTTTCCATTTGGCCAAACAATGGGATAAGCATAATTGAGCCATGAATTCTTTTAAGGATGAAACGGAGGATTCATCGATGGAAAAACAGAGAATCAAACCAATTTCTAGGAGGGAATCATTACAGGCAGTAATAAGTGAATTTCTTCTTTATGTGTGTCTGTGAAGGAAACACGAGAAGTCAATTTCTTAAAGCTTTATTGTCTCTAGGAATAAAAGTTATGGGCCCCTGTTAGAAGGAAAAGTAAAATAAACACAGTTGGAATAAGAAGTGAATGACAGAAATTATTGTTTCTAGGAATATAAGTTACTTCTACAATGTTTGATATATATATTTTTTTATTATTATTAAATTTTTTTTTTTTTTTTTTTGGTTTGAGGGGAGAGAGGAGGAGGGGATTCAATGTGTGATTGTTGAATGTGTCAATCCATTTAATGTGTTATTAACAAATTCTGGCAAAAAATTGGAAACTTTGGATAGCCCAAATAGAAATTCTCTTTAATAGAAGGATTCAAGTAACATTTGATTATACATTCTTATTTATTAACCTGTCATGTGGGAAGGAAAAGAAGAACCGAATGAGGGTTGCAGGCAAGCCTACCATATTTAGATTTGGGACAATATCTAGAACCTGCACAGATATGAATGTCAATGGGGCGGGACGGGTTTTTGCTTTCCCAATCCCGTTCCATGAATAAAAATCAATTTTCAAACCCGTCCCAATCCCAACTTAAAACGGGATGGGGTGGGGCGAAAATTGTGCGGGGTGGGGCGGGATTTTCTATCGGGTTTGAAAAAATAATTAAAATATTTTTTAAACTTCAATTTTATTTTATTTTGGAAGGAATCCTAACCATAATCTCAACAAATTTTGATTTTTATCTTGGATTATAAGTATTATTAGTAGTTAAAATATATATTTATACACACTAACTTGGTGAAAAGAATAGAAAAAAATAGAATTGATAAAAATCTTAAAACACTAAATATTATAAATAAATGGAAAAGATTTTAGTATATATATATATATATATATATATATATATATATATATAATATACAGTAATTCTATTATGAGGCCCACCTTACGCAAGGTTGCGTAAGGTCCCCTCCATATGGCCAATTTTATATGACAGTTCGTAAAACTGACCGTTGGATTAGATGCTCATCTTCTGTATGTCATGTCTGCAAAAAATCATAGTGATCCGACGGTTGGTTTCTGAAAAAAATGACTTTGAAAAAAACTGGAAAAAAATTGTCATTATTTATTCTTTGAATTCCGGTTTTTTTTCAAAGTCATTTTTCTCAGAAACCAACCGTCGGATCACTATGATTTTTTGCAGGCATGACATACAGAAGATGAACATCTAATCCAACGGTCAGTTTTACGAACTGTCATTTAAAATTGGCCATATGGAGGGGACCTTACGCAACCTTGCGTAAGGTGGGCCTCATAATAGAAGGACTGATATATATATATTCGGGGCGGGGGGGTTTTGAAAAAGCCATATCCCATTCTCGTCCCAAACCCTATAGGGTTTTTAATCTTTTTCTCAAATCCTATAGGGTTTTCAAAACTATTTCTCAAACTCTTCCCAATAGGGTCGGGGCGGGTTACACTTTTAACCCATCCCATTGACATCCCTATGCACAGAATTGAATCTTTATCAAGACTGGCCCTAAAATTTTGGGGTCCTAAGCGAGTTCTTAAAATGGAACTCTACTATATGTTGATAAAGAAAAAAAGTGAGTAAAATATTTAAGTACTCAATTTTTTTCTTCTTTCATAGTACCCACATAAAGTTTGGTAGCATATATATTATAACTAAAACCATATACACAAAGAAATGAAAATGCTAGTATAAGGTGCACGTGATGAAAAGTTGTGTCAAGTAACCCTCGCAGGGCCAGTTGCATATGATATTTTGAAAAACCGACTTTTGGATTAGATACCCCTCCTATAGATGTCTTGCTTGTAAAAAATCACAGTGATCCAACGGTCGATTTCTAAAAAAATTCGACTGTGAAAAAATTGACATTTTGAATAATATAAAAGTCACAGTTTTTCAAAGTGACAATTTTCGAAAACTGCTATTGGATCCCACTATGATTTTTGGCATACTTTATTACAGACATAAGAAGAGTATCAGTCTAATAGTTGCTTTTTCAAAATTTATCTTGCATCAGGTCCTACAACAGGTCCTAGGAGGTCACCTCATGATAAATTTGTGTTAGGTGCACGTTATACTAGAATCTTCTCTCAAAGAAAATGCAACAAGTTACTCAAATCATATGCTCAATGTGAGGAACAATGGAAAGTGGGATTCTCTTTGCAAGGAAGATTGTACCTTTTTTGGGCCCTATTTTTTTTTGTAAAAAAAAATTTAGGGCCTTAGGCAAAGTCCTGCTTGACCTATATATGCTCGGGTAGACCTATGTTCAGGGCTGGTCCTGATCATCACTCAAGAGATGTGCATGCCAAAATGAACGTACCCATATAAGCTCACCTAACCAATATGGGATAGGTATTTTGAAAAACTAACAGTTGGATTAAATATTCTTTCTATAAATATCATGCATGCAAAAAATCATAATGATTCGATTGTCGGTTTTTAAAATACAAAGTGTGAAAAACTGTGACAATACCCATTTCTTGGATTGTTTCTTTTTAGGTATGTATGCATACAAGGTTACCCGAGAACTTGGGTTTTTAACCAATATAAGATAAGTGTTTGGAAAACATTCCGTTGGATTAAATACTTTTTTTATAAATGTCATGCATGCCATAAATCATAATTGATCTGATGGGCAGTTTATAACTGTGACAATATATCAATTGTGAAAACTACCATAATTTTTCAAAATCTGTATTTTAGAAACCGACCATTGGATCATTATAACTTTTAGCATGCATGACAAACATAAGAAGAATATCTAATCCAACGGTCAGTTTTTAAAAATATGTACCCCATATTAACTAAAAATCCAAGTCCTCACTTTAGCTAAAATGTGTGAATACCCATAAATAAATTACTACTAATTCTTCATTATTTTAAAGACAGGTTCGGGGTAAGGGGAGTTTCCCTCAAATGTGAAACCAAAAGGAAACTTTTGTCACCGATACTTATTTTCCAACCAAAACCGACACTACAAGAAGTAAAGCTCTTTGAAAAGAAATTAATTGGTCATCGCAAAAGTCTTTAGTTTGGTGGCTAAAACCCAAACTAGACACCAAATTAAAGTCGTCCATCTCTAAGTCGTAGCACAAAAATGAACAGTGGTACCAAAAGAAAAATGCTAAATGTCACAAAAACGTTGTATACTAAAAGTCAATCCACCAATTATTAGTAAGAAAACAAAATTTATTTTATTTGGAAACTACCAAAAAATTAGTCTTTTTAATGACAGCACTCCTATCCTGTTGATATGGCATGCTCATGAATCAAAAACTCATTTTCACACTAACGTCTATAGGTAGTTGTATTAGAGATATGAGATTTTTCCATCTTCACCAGGGTTGAAGGTTGAATGATTAAGGATAAGAAAAGGGTTAGAGGTTGTTTATGGGTAATACTTAATTGCTTAGGTGTGGGTATGTATGTGTTTTAATTTTGCTTGTGTTTTCTTCCCTTTATCCATTATAAATATATATATATAGGGGCAGCTTCCCCTTATATCCTATTTTACATTTATACCCACACTTCATTTTCAAAACACCCATATGAGTCGAATATTTTGAAAACCCGACCATTATATATATATATATATATATATATATATATATATATATATGCGATTGAAAATGTGATCATATTGATTTTTCCGAATCCACCAAACAATTCGTTCGCTTACCCAATTAAACTCCTAAAATAATACTTAATTATTTTCTTTTTTTGCTTTTTTAAAAATTTACAATATTTAATTTATTAGCAAAAAAAATAGAATTAATTTTTTCATTTTTTGCTTTTTTTCAAATTAGCAATGTATGATTTCATAACAAAAGAGCAAAAAATATTAAAAGGTAATATTGTTTGATTTTTGGACAAACAATCAAATATTGCTAATTTTAAAAAAGCAAAAAAGCAAAAGAGTACTTTTAAAAAGTTTAACCAAATAGGGCCTTATATATTTCTTTCTCATATCACCACCAATTCACGAAATCCCCTGAGCATTCTATGGACTTGGATTTGCTGTTTATCACCCTTTCGATCAACACTTATTTATCATCTATATAAATGGTTGAAATGCTTCCACATAATGGTTTGAAAGGATCTAAAGGTCCTCATTTATTGTCTTGACTTAAACACTAAAGGACAATTTTTTTAGCAATAATCATATGTTTCTCACTTACTTTTTTAGTAATAATCACATGATTCAACGGTCACAGTTTTTTTATTTTTTAATATCACTGTAAAAAGCTTTGACTATATTGTTTTTCAAATTATCATCATTTTTTCTTGGTTTGTTTTTTTCAGAAACTGACTATTAGATCATTGTGATTTTCGACAAGTGCGACATACATAACATGGATTTATAATTAAATGGTCAAATTTTCAAATTTTGTTTTGCTACTGGCCATATGAAAGTCTATTAATATTTCTATATTTTTGTTATTTCTAAAATCAGCTCAAATTTAAGACTTTTTTTTATTAATTGTAACTTATTAGTGTTGACTTGTCCGCACTAGATTGATCAACACCGTGTTAATCAAAAGGGTGATCAACATCAAATCCAAATCTCAGATGCTACATGATACTTGCAGGTAAAAAGGCAAGTCCCAATTTCATTTTCTTCACTAGTTACTGTTAAAAACGAGGATCAAATTCAATAACTTCTGTCCCCAAGTGGAATGTATCTAGAACTTATTAACCAACTTTGGGTAGTGAGAGAAATCGATATGGGATAAATCTTCAACACTTACAAAGTAGGCACAGTACCAGACAAATTATCCTTCACTAGTAAAATATATGTATTCCTATGATATTTCAACATTATATGAGTTGGGGACAAAGTAAATTTTCATTGCAAATTAGTGTCGTTTTGCGACAAAAACTCAAAAGAGCTAGCTTAATTAATATATTTTTTTTTGGATAATTAGCTTAATTAATATTACTCTTGTCAATACCTTAATTCCCAAGTGGCTGATGCACTTGAAGGAGATTTGTGGTTCAAAATAAATGGAAGGGTCTTTCAAATACTTAGACTGAAAGGTCTTAGTCCATAGCTTCAATCTGTTTTATTGTTCATAATAATCCCACCAATTCGTGACTGCCAACCATTAATTGAAGGGCAATAAGTCCAAGAGTACGTGTCCTAGCTAGATAATGAGTGTTGAGGACTTGGAAGTATCTCATAATTAATGTGTCTTGTACATTGTTGACCACACTAATTTTTGGCTAGCACAAACAAATCAAAGTGCAGAATAGATAAGTAGGCAACAGCTAGAAGTGAAATAAGCTACGCGAAACATCAACATGTAAAATGTTCCACTAGAACAACTTGTAGAGAACTTCGCAAGTCAAATCCCTCTCTCTCTCTCTCTCATGATATTGCTTGATTGCATAAGGATTGCTGCAACATATCTTGAATTAATAGTATACGAATCCTCCTTTCATTGCCCTCTTTGTGATCTCCCCATGCTCTCATGCAAGCTCTTTTTCTTCGTAATTTCCTTCATTTAATTTGTTCCAAGAATCATGACATTGCACCTTCATGAGATCGACCTAATCAAAAGATTGAACAACGTAATTAATTAGAGTAAGCAACAACAACCATATATTAAAACAAAATATACTTGCAAGAACAGATCGAGCCCCTTAATTTAGAGCTGCATAATTTCTGACTAGCTTGTGCCTCGATCGAAAGATATATCAAGCTCAAAAGTTGATCTGGATTCCAAGGCCTATTTTCCATGGAATATGCTGCTTCTCGCTATTGAGCTCCCATAACATTTAAAGCCGGACATTAATATAGTAATATGCACGGGAGCTCAATAGCCAGAAGCAGCACATTCCATGTCCCAAAAGCTCCATAATTTCCTTGGCTGGATGAATATATGCTTGCTGCAATTCTGCAAAGCTAGAGGCATCGATCAAGAGGCATATATATAGATATATATATATATATATATATAGTGACCAATTAATCTTCATGCATCACTGCAAATCTGCAAATTAATAGCCTGCCCATTTGTACCATGGGGATCTTGCCACTTTGTGCCACTACTGGAACTACAACATGCATAATGAAGCTGGTATATATATATATATATATAGATGCACTTGATGAGTTAAAAGGTCGGTAACATCAGATATTTATACACTAAATGTCATACTCATCCTGCATGTATAAAGTCTTATTAGGTGGCTTGACTTTGGGAAAACCCCCCAATCAGATTTTGGCTTTCTTTTAGCAGATCTGACAATATATTTATTACCATGCATGTTCAGCAGCACATGCTACATGAATCCAGCTTTCATTTCCTTGGGGGAAAAGCTATCTTAAATTTAATCGGTATAGTGCTTTTATTTATTTATTTATTTGGGCTTCAACTTGGATTTGGGTTGCTCAAGTCAATAAATCCGTACTCAGGGAGCTAATTGGTTTGTTATTTTGCATCTGTCTCTGTTTTGCTTGGTTAACACGGCTTGATTAGCAGTCCCGATCTAGTCCATATATGCTTATATATCTTATATAAGCATGAAGCTAATAAATAATTGTAGGATATGAATTTTAAAAATTAGACAGTTGGATTAGATATTCTGCTTATGGATGTCATATATACTAAAAATTACAGTGATCCAATGTAAACATCTCAAAATATAGATTGAAAAATTGTGACGGTTGAAAACTGATAAAGTTTTTCTCAATGATATATATTTATGAGAAGCTGACCATTAGATCACTGTGATTTTTGGTATGCATGACATACATAAGCATAGTATTTAATCTTATGGTCAGTTTTTTCAAATATGTATCCCACAATTATCTACTAGCTTTATACTCAGATAAACTTACATAGACATACGCTGATGGACTTGATCATTTCTGGCTTTATCAGTATTTATCTTGAATTTGATCAATACTGAACTAGCTCGGTAGTGGTTTGTTATTTCCATATCAAATATGACTTTGATGACGTAATGGATAGCATACAGGTGCCTCAAAATATTACAAGAATTCCAAGGGTATATTGTACCTTCTGAGGTGGCATTTTGATTTGGCGCAGCTTTAACTTGGGGCGCTTCAAATGAAATTTTTAGCTATCCTTAAAAATCATTTTAGAAATATTAATAAAAAATAAAAAAAAATTGTGTTATGTGAATTTGTGAAAACGAGATTTTATGAAAAGTCTTGGAAGTCTATTCGGAAGATGCCAGAAAAGTTGGGCACAGTTTGGATTTATTTTTTATAAGTACTTATTTACTTTTTTAAAATTTTTCTAAGAAATTATATATTGCGATTTTTTTTAAAAAACAAATAAGTACTTATAAAAAACAAATCCAAATGGTGCCTTAGGGCCTGTTTACTTCGTGAAAATTTTCACAATTTTCATTTTCATTTTCAATTTCAATAAAAACAGAAAACAGCCTAAAAAACGCGTTTACTTGTAAAAAATGAAAACTATTTTCAAGAAAATGAATTCAGTTTTTAAGAAAATATGAAAACATCAAAAAGACGTTTTTTGTATTTTCACAAAAGTTGAAAATAAGGATTATATCGTGGCAATGCTTATAAACATGGAAAAAAATATGTAGACCAACTATAAAACCAAAAAATGTAAATAATAAAATATATAGAGATAATATATAGTTTTAGTAAACACATTTACACTATTTTTAGATTTTGAAAACATTTTTAATTTTTACAAAGTAAACACATTTTCTAAATTTTGAAAACTGAAAATGAAAACTGTTTTTAAAAAATTTTCACAGAAAATAAAAATTATAAAAATTTTCACGAAGTAAACAGGCCCTTAGCTTTTGAGAACTTACATTTGCGGAAGGCATAACTTTCATACTCTTTAATGCAAAATGACTTTTAAAATATGAACTTTCCAAACACTATTTTTTTTTCTTTCTAAATGACTTCTTAAAATGTCCTTCTTAGAATCACTTCTTCACAAATGATTTCCTATTCTAGGAACTTAAACCAAACACTACCTAATTTTTTTAAAGTTATCTCCTATAGTCCTAAGTTCTTTTCCATACCAAAAGCCAAAAACTATACAAGGTATATGTAATTTAAATTACACAAAAATTCCCTCAAATATTTGGTAGGTTTCACAATTCTCCAGTACTTGGCACAAGGGTTGAGGTTTTTCTAACTGCACTAATAAGTGAAATATATAGATAAGTTGATGATTGGCGACCAAATATGATGTATGCTCGTTGTAGGAACCAAAATCCCCATGTTCGACCAGTTACCAGAGGGACCGCTCATTGAGCTACACGCGACGCCTCCTAGTCCAATTCGGTCGAGCCTCGACTGGCTTCCTGCAACTGACAAAACGTGGTGGGACCAGCCTCCACGTGTAAGCAGCAGGAAGCCCAAATGAGCGAGCGGCAGACCCACGTCTCATCCAAGGCAGGGGCAGAACTGTTGGGGATATATACTAAAAGTCATGCTTTTATGTAATAGACCTTAATATTTATTTAGTAATGAATTATGATATCGCATTTTAAATAAGAATCTGTATGAGTTATGTTGCATTATATTATCTTTTAATGTTATGCATGTGTGTCTTTTATTCTACATAGTGGATGATCTGGTGTGTAGAGTTTGGCTTACACACAGAGGATCAGATCATCAGTTCTTGTAGAATATAAGCTTATTGTTCACAGTCTGAGATGGAACTCGACACACCATCGGTAAGATTGTAGCACAAGATTCCAGTAGGTTTATCTTGACTATGGTGAACGGTTTAGTTCCGACTTCTTGTGCTAGTACACTTGTGTGTATTGAACGGGACTATCTTGGGGTAATTGTTTTATACTAATATATTAAACAATTAATACCTCATGGTTATTATGAATGCTTATGCTCTTAATCCCGAAATATTTCATATGTACATACACTTAGTATTTGTTATCTTGATTCATATAGAGTGAGATCTTTTATGGATCAATAAACTCAGTGAGTTGGGTAACGACATTAAGCGTATGGTATATTATTTATTAATGGAATCCACGTCCTATAATATGGATTGATGATACTCCCTTGAGGATGCTTATAAATTTTGATTATGTCAAGCCCTGCAGGTGGATTTTGTATCCGACATATCAAATAAGTTAAGTGGAAGGTCTCAAGGAGATTAACAGATGTTGATTAAATAAAATTGTCAGTAATTTAATTTAATCAACGAGTATCTGTAATCTTAACGTGGAGAGATTAATGAGTATTTAATAACAAAGAGCTCGAAATAGACTTTCGAATAAGCGAGGGAGTGCAATTATAATTATTTAGTGGATTGAATTATAATTAATATTTATATTGGGAGCCCGAAACTTATTTGCTTTTAGGTCCCTGCCGTAGCCTATATATGCCATGTTGGGCAGCCTCTAGGTCAGACGAAATATTATTTCTAAACCCTAGAGGCAGCCGCCTAACAAGTAGAGCACAAAGAGAGCCACTTTCTCTTCACGTTCTGGCATAGGAGGAATACGATAGAAGGCTTGAAGAGCTCGAGCAATTTTCTACAGTTTGTGATTCATTGAGATTAATCCAAACAGATCTCAAAGGTACGGATTCATCTCTTTATAATAAAGGATTCGGATTTAATTTCTTTTTATGGCATGATCTATAAGCACTATCACGGATTCATGGGATTTCCGCTCCCCTTCAAGAACGTCTCTTTGATCACGTTCTGCCATACATCCATTAATGACCATTAATGGTCATTAATGGATGGAGAAGGTAGAAGAATTTAGGCGGAGCTCATTCAGCTAGAAGATGGAAAATTAATGGTGGGGAACTGAGTTTCAAGATCAACGAGATGCCCCTATGAGCATCAGGGAAGAACTGAAATGATTGTTCACCTCTGCACATTAATGGCAGATCCATTGACCTGCCTGCAAACACCATTTAATGTGATGGAGACCACTTCCCACGGAAAGGGCGGTGCACGCATCCCTAGACTGAATCATCCTCTCTTTTATCTACAGGAGAGTGGGACGAAGGGGGTAAGCATTATGTCTAAAGAGAAATTCCAGAGCTCCCTAAAACTGCTTGATCTTCTTATTCTTATGAGTTTGAGAGCATTGGTATTTGTACTAACTTTAGCATCAAATGGTTTTTGAGATACTCCACACCGGAGTATCATTAGCTCAACAGAGTTCCAGCCAACTGTGAACACCCCATTTTCACCAATTATTTTGATTATATGTTTATGTAAAAGATTAGCTTGAAAAGTTGGTCATTTAATGGGAGATTGGACTTGTAAAGACCAATTTACCCAAATTGCCCCTTTTGAAGAAAAGTGACAATTCATTATTTCATGTGTACATTTGAATTGGAATCAATCCATTTGAATTGCATTTGACTTTTGAGGTGTTTTAGAACATCCCTGTAAATTTTCATGACATTCTGATGAGAGCTCGATAAGTAATTAGGGTTTTTGCGACTTGAGGAGCATTTTCGTCCTTTTTCTCGTATAATTTCCGAATGACCTCCGAATTCGAAATGGATTGTTTCATTTAGTTTATATGGATGTGTGGAGTGAATTTGGAGTGCTAATTGAACCTTTGAATGGTTGTGATAGATTCGTCCAAAATCGATCCCACGGATAAGAATGAGCGGAATTAGGGTTTTATTCAAATCGACCGTGAATTGGTCATTTTCACCATAATTAAAGATTTTCAAAACATGTTTTCAAATACCAATTTCATATTAAAACCATGTTTTTAGAAGTGGTGCAAGCCTAATTGATCAATTTTACAAAACAAAGAATGGTTATATGACCAATTTTGGCACAACCGGTCAATTGGCTAGTTTTTTGCTAAAACCCTTGATCATGGTCAAGTATTTTTAACCCAAAAACATTTTAAAAATGTGAAGGATCAAAACACGGTCGTTTTGAGCCCTGAACAATCGAATTTGAATCAGATTTGACCAAAATATAGCCAAAATATGAAATCCCATTGAAAATGGGCAAAATTTGGAAAGTCACTATGGTGACCGTCCTAGCTAGGACGGCCAACCGTCCAGCCTAGGACTGCCAACCGTCCAGCCTTGGATGGTCACCAGGATAGTCGACCCCATTTTTCATTTTTGGAAGATTTGAGGCTCTCCCACCCATTTTGGCCGATTTGATTGGTTTTTTTTAATAAATTCAAAATGGATTCAGCTTGAAAACCCTAGGGAGACTCATTCGAAGCCTTAGGATCATTTTTAGATGAATTAATACCAACCATCTGTGAACCAACCAACCTAGATTGGGAGGCCTCTCGTTCACTCTTGGG
Organism: Hamamelis virginiana; assembly: GCA_017140935.1. Taxonomy (NCBI): domain Eukaryota; kingdom Viridiplantae; phylum Streptophyta; class Magnoliopsida; order Saxifragales; family Hamamelidaceae; genus Hamamelis; species Hamamelis virginiana. The sequence goes on along the minus strand of JAESVK010000656.1, from coordinate 846,447 downwards.
AGGTGGGGTGTTTATCTTGAGTGGATTGTGGATAATGTTTATCCGTCTCGATTTATCCTTCTCTATTATCCACGTTTATCCTTCTCTATTATCCACTCAAGATAGGGTTTTTGAAAAAGGATAAGAGTTTGAAAAAAACTAGGAGTCGCCACCTTATTTTTAGGGAACAAGGAAACCATAAAAAGAGTTATTTTCAATAAAACATTGACCCCATATTTTGGAAAAGCATGGTCTTTTGAATCAAAGTTGGATTCGGGGGCTAGGTTACAAAGTGGGAAGGTTCCAAGGAATTCCTTGTAGGCACCCACCTCGCCCTAATTAAAGGTCCTAATTAATTTTTGGCTTTATCAAAATCTTTTCAAAACAATCCTAGTATATCTAATCAACCACAAATTATGAATAATAATATATAATAATAATAATATATATAGTACAAAAGTATACACAATCCTAAGGGTCTTAGGAGACTCAAAGTCAACCTAAGATTGGACTTGCGCCCTATTGACTGCCTACGTACTTTACAAATTGGTTGATAAAGATCAAAGTCCACGTAGTTCGATTACATAGGACACTCCTATTGTAATAAACTACATAATTGTAGAGATTCTATCTTATCTTGGACTCTAGCTTCGAGAGTTTGAGTTTGATCAAAACACTTGTTATGAGAGATGGAATTTCATTCCATTTTTGAATTCTTTCAAAATCACTTTTTAGAATTATTCTCGAAGTAGAATCCTATGTAAAGTAGAACTCTATTCTTATTGTAATTCTTACAACAAAGAAGAGTCCTAAGTGGGGTCAAGTGACCCCCCTAATCCTAGGGTTTCTAGCTAATCCTAGGTTAGTCTAAATACCTAAAACACTATGATATGCATGCTGGAATTTTTGGAAAATAAATAAAAAATATAATCAAGAGTGCAAACAATGCATGAAAATGTCCTAAATGCAAATCTAAGTTAGCTATATGAACCTAGGCATGTTTCTATGTTGATTTTGGCCTAAAAAATGAGTTTTAGTGCACTTTTAGGTTACTTTAAATCCATGGACAGATTTGAAAGTAATTAAAAAAGTGTACTTAAAACTCTAAAACAATGAATAAAAATAGTAAAAGAATGCCCTAAATGCAACCTAATATGCATACTAAACTATCACCAAAACATAGCATCACAATCATACTTTATTTAATCACAAGGAAAGAGACTCACCTTTGCATGCTCCCTCGAACACATTTTATATATCAATCAAACACTCCAAGTGATAAAAAAAATAAACCATAATAAGAACAATACTAATATTAAACTTAGATAGATTAACAACCTAATATGAACAACACAAATCCATCCTAAAAATACTAGCATATGATTTATAAACTAACCTAACTTCATTACTAACTTAAAAGACTTAAATATGCATGAACTTAATCCTAAATAACCAATCCTAATATGATATGATTAAAGAAGAATAGAAGAAGAGAAATATGCATATATGTTAAAAATAAACTAGCCTATCATGCGTACTAAAAGAATATAGAACCTATACTATGCATGCTAATAATAAACTATATCCTATGCATACTAACAATAAACTAAACCCTATGCATACTATAAAAACCTAACCTAGCATGATTAAAGAAGAAGAAGAAGAAGAAGAACAAAAAAGAAAACTACTAACCTCTTTCTTTGCCTCCTTGCTCCAAGCCTTCAAGCTCCAAGCCTTCTCCTCAAGCTCCAAGGACTCCAAGGACCTCAAGAACTTTAAAACTTAAGTTAGAGTGCTATGGGGGAAGCTTGTGCAATTGCTCAAGCCTCTACTCTCCAAGCTAGCTCTCTAAAGCTTATTTCTGTGTGTTGAAACTGATTTCAGGGCCCTCTATTTATAGGGAGGCCTGGATTTGATCAATGGCTGAGTTTGAATCCCTTAGGAATGATCCAAGGGCTCAAAATCAGTCTTCCAAGGTGTTTGAACTCATCCAAACTCCCCCATGGCCGAACTGGACACATGGCAGGGCTTGGAAGAATTCTGGCGGGAAAAAAAACTCTGAAATATGCATTTTTTGGCAAAAGAATCGACGACCATCCACTCTAGGATGGTTGGCCTTCCTTCATGGATGGTTGGCCGTCCCTAAGTGGACGGCCATCAATTCCTCATGCCTTTTTTGGCTTGTGTGGGCCTAACTCATCCCATTTCGTCCCGGTTTCGGCTTTTTTCGGCTTCTCGGGCCCGTTTTAAGTCCAAATTTGACGATTCAAGCGCCGAAACTATCGTGATTCGATTCTCCATGTTTTAAGAAGTGTTTGAAGTGAAAATGCATTGACCGAGGTCAAAGGTTTAGGGAAAAGTCGACCGATTAGCTGTTTAGGGCCTGCCGGGCCCAAATCAGGGTTTTGAAATTTGCTAACCGATTGCTTTCGAAATCATTTCTTCTTCTCGAAACAAGTTTTAAAATGTTTTAGAAAAGTGTTTTGAAGCCTTTGAAGGCTTTGTTTTGATAAAAATATCGAATCCCAGTCACTTCCGGTTGAAACCCTAATCTGGGCTTGAAAGGGCCTTTTGAGCCTTAAGAGCAATCATGAGCCAGGAGGCTTAACTGACCTCACCACTGATCAACTTAGCTACAAAACACACTTTGAATATCCGTGCCAAAGTCTCGAGACCATTCGAGACAAAATCGACAGTCATTCAAGGCTTTTGTGATTCAAAGGACAAAACTACCTCTTGGTCACAAAAGGCCTTATTTTCTATCAAGCCTTGCTCGGAATGCCATGGAAATTTGCAGGGATGCTCCTAGACTCTCTAAAAACCTAATACAAATAGAACCGACTCAATCTGACCTAAAAACCTACATGTGATAATGACCTCTATCTAATTACCCACAAAGGGTAAAATTGGGAACTTAAGGTTTTGACACCCTATTTTATCTCAAATCAAAGGCAACCATTCATGACCATACTCATGGTAAAAAATGGATGTCTACACCATCCATGGTTATTAACCCTAACTCTATAAATACACTACTATAGAGTTAAGACAAAGGAGGAGTGAGAGAATTCTAGGGTTAAAGAGGAGGCTACAGATCTGGTTCTTCACCATTGGAAGGAGAAGAGAGAAAGGTGAGTATTTTCCTATTGAATAAGTCTTTTCTCATTTGTTGATGTATGATAGCATAGTATTAGTTTTATGTTTGATTGTTTTGATATTTGTTTAATATGTTTACATGTTAGAATAGGATGTTATTTATTATGATTTCATGTGAGTTAGTATGTTTAGGATAGGTATATGTGAGCATGTTTGTTTAGATTAATTATTTGCATGATTTTATGTGAGTAAATGCATTAAGGGTTAGTTTCATTATGATTGCATGTTAGCAAGCATTTTAGGGTGTCTTTTATTGTGATTAAATGCATGATAGAGTTAGCTTCATTATTATTTTATGTGATTAAATGTGATTAGGGTTAGCTTAGTTAGGATTTTATATGAGTATGCATGTTAGGATTAGTTTTTGTCATGATTTTATGTGTAGATGCATGGTTAAAATTAGTTTTATTGTTATTTATGTGTAGATGCATGATTAGAATTAGTTTTATTATGATTTTATGTTAGAATGCATGTTTAGGGTTGTTTAGCTTAGTTATTATTTTATGTGAATATGCATGTTAGGGTTATTTAGCTTAGTTGTGATTTATGTTAGTATGCATGTTTAGGATTAGTTAGCCTTGTTGTGATTTTATGTAAGTATGCATGAGTAGGGTTAGATTTGTTGTTATTTTATGTATAAGCATGTTAGAATAAATATTGATGTATTCATATTGTTATTTGAATCTCTCGATGGTTGATTGATGATTTTAATGATAACATGAGTATATTAGTATATTATTTTGACATGTGGTAAGTCTCGAGTCTTTATTTTTTATGTTTTGATGATTATTTGAGCACTTGATTTGGATTCATTTGTGTGAATATATAAAATGTGTACGAGGGAGCGTGCAAAGGTGAGATCCTTCCCTTGTGTTTAAATTAATCGTTTAAGCATATTTTGTGTAATTTTTTTTGACATGTTTTTTGCATAGTAATTTAGTATATTCATGTAGAAAGCATGCTAGACCATTTTCACTTTTTTTTATTCTTTGTTTTCATGATTTTTAGAGTAATTTAAAGTTCATATTCAAATCTTTCCGTGTTTGTTTATGTCCTTAAATTACTTCTAAAAAATATTTTAGGACCAAATCCTACCTAGAAATATGATTAGGATCACATAGTAGAATTAGTATGCATTTAGGAGCATTTTCATGCATGGTTAGTATTAATTTCATGTATGTTAGATTAATTCATTTAAATTCCAGCATGCATCGTATTAGTATATTAGGTTTTTAGATTAACTTTAGGGCTAGTTAGAGACCCTAGGTTTAGGAAGGTCACTTGACCTTCCCTAGGAATTTCCTTTATTGTAAAAGTCATACTCATATTTGAGTATTTTAATCAATTTAAGAGTAAATCTTCGAGAGATTTCCTAAAAACATTTTTGATGCAATGTTTATGAAATAAACATGATTTTATTGAGGGATTTGATTAATAAATGATTTTCAAAAAGATTTGAAATGTTTTAAAGATTTTTACCTAGGAATGAGATTCCTATCCATATGATTTGTTTTCTTGAAAATCTTTGAAAAATATTTTTAATTGAAATTGAATTCTAAAGATAAAGATTGTTTAGGACACTTAGATTTTATGAAAGTCTTTAATTGGAAATGATTTCAAATGAATGATTTTAAATGAATAAAACTCTCGAAGTTAGAGTTTTGAATTAGGTTGAATACCTTTGATCATGTGATCGATTACAATAGGAGAGTCCTAGGGTAGTCGAACTACGTGGACTTTGATACTTGCTAGGTGATACTAGAAAATTACGTAGGCGCCAATAGGGCTCAAGTCCGCCCTAGGATGCCCGTAGGGTATTCTAGGTTTTTTAGGGTTTGTTTGTATATATTTTTTATTATTATTATAACTAATATAGATAATGCATTTATATCACTACTTTATTGGTTGATTTAGATTATTTAGGATTGTTTGTAATAAGAAATTTAAATAGCCCAAATAAATTAGAAGTCCTTTAATTAGGGTGGGGTGGGTGCTTACAAGTGAAAGCTTGGAACCTTCCCACGTCGTAACCTAGCCCCCGGATCCATATCTGGTTCGAAGACTGTCTTTTCATTGAAAATGAAGTTTGTTTTGTTTTGATTTTAAAAATAAAATATTTTTCATGGTTTTCTTATTCCTTAAAAATAAGGTGTCGACTCCTTTGTTTTGTTTGTTTTCTAAAACCCCCCTAATCACATCGCCCGGTGATGATGTGGATCCTCATAAAGCCCCGTCAGGTGGCTGGTCCACACCAACTTCGTAAAACAGGAGAACTACCTTAGAGCCATAGTTATATCTATTGGGTAGGATTGAGTTCTACACTCGTATTTGAATCTATCAACAAATTAGTTAAATTGCTATGCATTACCCTGTAATGGATAAAGTGGGATATATAGCATCAAATTGCTATCCATATATTACAGTCTAGCTTACAGGGTGGGCTGAACGTCAGTTGATGTTACAGTGGCATTTGTCCTCGCTTGCCCCCACTGTGGGAAGGCTTTAAATGGGTTTCTTAGAGGCAAAAGTGCATTTAAAACTTTTAGAAATGTTTGGTGAAACTTTTTTTTTTTTTTTGTCAAATGTTTGGTGAAAATTTTCAATGCTTGACTTAAACTTTTCGAATAGACTTTCATGAGAAGTCAATCATTGAAAAGTTCAATAAGAAGAATTTACAATAAATAGCTTTTAGAAATCGAATGGACTTTTGACTGAAGTTTCTATACCTTTTTATACAAATGGACTTTTAAAATATGCACTTTTGCTAAACACTATTTTTTTTTCTCTAAATGAACTTTTAAAAAATCCATCATTGGAATCACTTCTTTCAAAATGATTTTTATTTGCTAGGTGGAGGACTAAATGCCACCTATCCATTACCATTTTTCTAGGGGTGCAACTTCGAATGGGTCAAATTGGGTACCGGTCCAATTCGGTCAATCCGGATTGGATCAGAACCGGTCCGAATTGAATTCGGATTGGTTCCGGTTCCAATTCTTCAATCCGAATTCAATTCAAACCGGTTCTCGTATTTGACCTTTTGGGAATCGGTCCAATCTGAAATCCGAATTCAATTCCCTACTTATATGTGTCATGTATAACAAAAATCACAATGATCCAATGATCAGTTTTTAAAAAATATGAAAAATTATTATACTATGATATTATAAGAAATATTAAAATTTCTAATTATTATGGTTTTGTTTGTTTTCTTGTATAAACAAAAATTCTCCTTTTGGAGGTTTATTTTGGATTATTTGACTAAACTTTATTTTATTTTATTTATTGTTACTTTAAATAATGGTTAATACTTAATTGTTATTTTGTTCAATTGTTTAAATATATGGAAGTATGTATTTTACATTGTTACTTATTATAATAGGAAAAAAAATCAAGTCCTTATGTAACTATAATTGAATTGAATATTATGAAATTTTTTAAAATTTTATTTTAATTTTCTTTTAATGAAAAACCGCGGTCCAATCCGGTCCAATCCGAATTGAATTAGGATTGGTCTTAGTCTTTGAAAGTGTAATCCGAATTAGTTTGAATTGGCCCTCATTTACCCCTAATCCGATCCGATCTGAGTTGTACACTTACATTTTTCTAATAAGTGCTTCCATATTAGAATCTACCACAAATTGCTCCACTTAACTGTGCCCATGGCTCTCTTTATGCTGCAAAAGAACTGGGAGGGATGAAAGAGGAAAATGGTGTAAAACTAAGGAAAAATGGTCTTTACAAAAAATTAAAATGATCATGTGCCAGTCGTGCAATAATTTATTTATTTATTTATTTATTTATTGTTGTCTTAAGGGCACACTAATGAAGGGGTCATTTGTTAATATCAAAGTTCATGAAACTTTTTTTTTTTTTTTTTTTTTTTTGTGTCTAACCATATACATAATGTAAAGTTATTTATTTATACCAAAAATAGAAATATTAATTATTAGTAGGGGCAGGATTAATTGAATGAACTGGTAGGCCAATTAGACCTTTGCCTAAGGTCTCCTCCCAGCCAAGCAGGGGATCCGAATGCTTGACTTGCAAGGAGACCTTAGGGATAGGTCTTGGGTGTACACTTTCCAACTATTAACTTTTCTTTTCTCCTTCAAAAAAAAAAAAAAAAAAATTATTAACCAGACTTGCTTTCTCTATCACAAAAGATTGACTGGACTGGTAGGGGCCGGACTGATTGGACTGCCCTTTTTGACATTTACATATATAATGTAAATGTAAAGTTACCCAGACTTGCATGCTCTACACCCTTTTTTACATTTACATATATAATGTAAAGTTAATTATTTATAAAAAAAAATGTTAATTATTAGTAGGGACAGGACAGATTGGACTGGCAGGCCAATTAGACCTTTGCCTAAGGTTTCCTCCCCGATCAAGCAAAGGATCCAAATGCTTGACTTGGGAGGAGACCAGAAGGAAAAGTCTTGGGTGTACGCTTTCCAGCTTTCCAACTTTTCCTTTTCCCTTTTTAAAAAAAAAAAAAAAAATTATTAACCAGACTTTCATTCTCTATCACAATAGATTGCTACTTTCCCTTCTTTTTTTTTCCCATAGTTTATGCCTAGCCATTTATTTTAGAGTATTTAACCAAGAATCGCCTAGTATATGAGTTGTATACCCAAAATCTTCTATAGAAAACTTAATTTATGAAAGAGATAAATTATATAACTTATGATGAATTTGCCCTCATTTATACATCATGATTTTGAATTTTTTTTTTCCAAAATTGGTTTTTGCCAAAAAAAAAAAAAAATGCATTAATTGCCGTATATTTTCAAACAAGTACATTTATATATTGTATGCATCTAATATAATTTTCAAACAAATAAATTTACCTAACCCGTATACACGTGATGGATGCATAGATTGTCATATACCTTCAAACAGGTAAATTTAGGGGTGTTCATTGGTCCGGTTTGAGCGGTTTAGCCTTAATTTTGAGACCAAACCGGTAATTGCGATTTGTATTTTTCATAACCTAGACCAGACCAATTAAAGTATTAAACCAAATCAAACCAAACCAATTATTGCGGTTTGGTTTGACCGGTTTTGAAATTTTTTATTTTTATTTTTTTTCCCACTTCATTATATTATTTACCTTGAATCATAAGAAAAAAAAATCCAACCATCCAAACAAAAAAACAATAGTAAAGATTGTAAAGTGTAGGCGTACAGCAGTAGAGCACCAAATAGAACATCTATATATTCATGATACCTCGGATCTAACGATACATTGACTATATCTATATTCAAATGTGCTAAACACATAACCTGTCGTGGGAGTCCACAAGCACTGAATTAAGAAAAAGAAATGATTGATAATTAATTAATTATAACATTGGGCAAAAGGCTCTGATTGCATGCATAGACTTGTCAAATTTAATACATAATCAAGGAGTGTATTGCACAAGATTTTATAGATACAAGTAGTGAGAATCACCACAGTGCTCACAAATATGTATGTGTGTACTCAAAAATATAAAATAGGAGGTCAATTAATATAGCAGTTAAAGCAAAAAAATTAAGAATTAACAAATTCAATCATCTCGGTTTATCCAATCTATACAAATAAATATACATGAATCCATTTTATTTAATATAAAATTTCTTAAAACAATGAATAATGAATCAAACTTATTGCATAAATCTGGAGCTATTTAAATCATTGTGTACTCAAACTAAAAGACTGTACAAACAAAGACCTTACTTTGCAGATAGGAATGAGGGCCTGAAGGAGTGAAGGGTATTTGGGTATAAGGGATTTAGGGTATTAGGGTTTTTGACTTTTTGAGTTTTTGACATTTCGTGTCTTATACTCAATATAAGTTATATATTATATATTATATAATATATTATGTATATAATTATATTATACCGGTCTGGTCTAGGTTAATTTGGTTTGGAATATGCACAAACCGGATCAACCCAAACTGGGAAAAAAAATTAAAAATTTAAACCAACCCAAACCAAATTACAAAAAAACCCAGACCAAACCAGCTTTTTGGTTTGGTTTGGTTTGCCGGTTTGGTTTGGTTTTTGAACACCCCTAGGTAAATTTACATAAACTGTATTTTATGCATCAAATTTGATTTTCAAACAAGTAAATTTACCTAACCCTTATACACGTGTTAGACGCGTATATTGCCATACATCTTTAAACAAGTAAATTTATATAAACTGTATTTTATGCATCTAATTTGATTTTCATTGAATTAAAAAAAAAAAAGTCCAATAATACAACTTAATTTTAATAAACTATTTGAGAATAAATATAGAAAGGAAACTAATAATTCAAAATTTGAAATTAATGCAATTTTAAAAAATTTCATAGAGTGCACTAATCTAAATTTTTTCCATAAAGAGTCTTAGATAGTTACATATACTAAAAGGAAAACATAATAAATGTAATCTTATCAAATAAGGGCAAATATGTCAATATAAAAAAATGGTTGATTTTGAAATATCCTAGAAGGATCTCATGGTAAATCTAAGAGGGTGTTGGACCTCATGGTACGAAATCTAAATTATAGAGAGGTCTGAATAATTTTCTCATTATTTTATTGCATCTATCACTCTCTCTCTCTCTGTCTCTCTCTCATTCTTCATTACTCATTACTTACATTCCATCTCTCCCTCGATCTCTAACCCACCTTCTTAAAAGTCAAATTAGCCTCATGGTCATGCACTCACACTTCATGATAGCCATAAAATATTCAATCAGTAAGTATATTTTTAATTTTTTTTTTAATCTTATTACATCTTATTTTGATAATGTGATACTTTCGTCAATTTTATGTTCATTCTAACAGAGCAAATTACAAATCTACTAGTTTTAAATTTTTTATTTTCCCGACCACTTTCGTGAGATTAAATTTGATACATTTATTGTTTAATTATACATATATCCACTAGAAAATATGAATCTAGATATAAAAAAAGCTTAAAAAAGGAAAAAGAATAGATAAAATCGACTATGTCACAAGAAAGATTTAGTGGATTACCTATATTATCTATTAAAAATAATATTTTAGCAAAACTTGACAACAAAAATTTAATCGATTTGCTTTTTATAAGTGTTCATTTCCTTTTTTTGCTTTTTTAATTTAAAATTTTGTAATATTTAATTTTTTAGCAAAAAAGTAAAATTACTTTTTGATTTTTTACTTTTTTCAAATTAGCAATGTATGGTTTCTTAGCAAAAAAATAAAATAAAAATTAAAAGGTAATATTTGATTTTTTTAACATATTGTTAGTTTTAAAAAAGCAAAAAAGTAGTTTTAAAATATTCAACCAAACGGTGCCTTAGTAATTTTGCATCTCAAAAAGAAAGAAGAAGAAATTTTAAAAATCTATTTTACTATATAAAAAGTTAATTAATGTTATGCATATTAATATATTGAATATTAAAGAGGTCTTATTTTGACTTTCATCTTAGGCCTCAAATTATATAGAGACAAGCCTGAGCAGAGAAAGGGGGAACAGTACACCATGATCATCTCCTCCATGGAAACTTGAATCCAGAATGTCAAGACTTAAAGTTAAGAGAAATGCTAATATAGTTACACTTCACATGCAAAAACTATATAATTCAACTTATAATTTTGGAAGCTTTAATTATGTAATTTACTCTTGAAGTCAAATGCATCTAACTGCAATTTAGGAAGATTTATGTCCCATTCATCATTGCGCGGGACTTTTTAATGAAGTCTTATATAAAAAATTATAATTGTATACAAAAATTATTTTAATTAAATGATATCAATTTTTTTTTCAATCAATTTTATTGAGGATAGAGTATATATTTTGATATGTGAAAATAATTAAAAATGTTAAAAAGATGGGAGAACGTCAAGCGGATGTATTACACCAAAAATAATAATAATAATAATAATAATAATAATAAGTAAATAAAGAAATGAAAAATGAAAAAAAAAAAAAAAAGTTAAAAATAATATAAAAAAATGGAAAAATAAATTGAACCAATTAAAAAAAAAAAAAAACAATGAGCTCGAGAGAGAGAGCATACATTAGTGAGAGAGAGAAAGAAAAGTTAAATGAGCCCACATGCATGTAATGAATATATTTAATGAGAATAATTGGCACTATAGAGTGATTCTATATTCACTAAAAAAAGTTATTTCTACACCCTCTAATTAATATATATTCTTAGTACAATTTTACCCTTACAAATTATTATTAAAAACAATATGACATAAATAAACAAAAACAAATTTCTTAATTTCCACACCCACTACCATCTTTTATAAGCCCTAATCTCTCACAAAGAAGACATCTCATCGAAATCGTAGGTTGTGGAGTCCCACAACACACAAAGGCCAAGTAGCCTTAAAAGGGCATTAAACAGAAAAGAGAAAATTACACCAACTTGAACATTCCTTTCTTCGATCACTTTTACTTTTAAGTAGGGGTGGCAAATGGATGGGTTTGGGCGGGTTTGAGTTGGGTCTAAATGGGTTGGGCCACAAAATGTACATGATCCATTTAAGGTATCATGTGTTGACCCATTTAGACCCGCCAACCCATATATAATGACCCGACCCGACTCGCGAACCCATATATCATGCCTTGAACTTTTTTTAAAAAATTTAAAAAAAAAAATTAATTTTTTTTTTTTAAAATTTAACACATATACATGCCAACAAAAAAAACTTAAAATAAAATAAAATTGTCGCATTTAACAACAAAATTTAACATGTCATATATATTCAAATCTCATTCGAGATCTTTCTTCGTGGGTTGAGCAGACCCAACCCATATATCATTGGTCGACCCATTTTTTTTTTTTTTTTTTATATATAAAAACCCCAAAAAAAAAAAAAAAAAAGGAAAATTTTAAAAACGAAAAATATATATATATATATATATATATATATATATATATATATATATATATATATATATCTCGTTCTAAATCTTTCTTCATGGATCGAGCCGACCCGACCCACCAACCCATATATCATGGGTCAACCCGTTTTTTTACTTTTACCGCATATACATGCCAACAAAATAAAATAAAATTGTCACATTTAACATGCCAAATATATATATATCGTTCAAGATCTTTCTTCATGGATCGAGCCGAGTCGACCCACCAACCCATATATCATGGGTCGACCC
>JAESVK010000656.1:803548-827015 GCA_017140935.1 Hamamelis virginiana | reverse complement strand
ACAAGCTTCCCCCATAGCACTCTAGCTTAAGTTTTAAAGTCCTTGAGGTCCTTGGAGTCCTTGGAGCTTGAAGAGAATGCTTGGAGCAAGTGGGAAGGAGGCAAAGAAAGTGGTTAGTAGGTTAAAGTTTTCTTTTCTTCTTCTTCTTCTTCTTCTATGATCATGCTAGATTAGGTTTTATTTCTTTAAGTATGCATAGGATTTAGTACATTGTTAGTATGCATGCATAAGATTTAGTTCATTGTTAGTATGCATGATAGGTTTATTTATTAGTATGCATGATAGGGATTAGTTTAGTAATACATGGAATATGTGCATATTTCTTCTCTTCTATTATCATACCATATTAGGATTGAGTAAGTGTTCATATTTAGAATCTATTTTAGTATGCATGATAGGATTTTCAATGTATAGGAATGCATGTTTAAGTCCTTTATATTAGGTTGTTAATCTATTCAAGTTTAGTATTAGTATTATTCTTATCATAGTTTTTTTTTATCACTTGGAATGTTTGATTGATATATAAAATGTGTTCGAGGGAGCATGCAAAGGTGAGTCCCTTCCCTTGTGATTAAATGAATTATGAGAAGTATGATTATGATGCTATGTCTTGATGATAGTTTTAGTATGCATATTAGATTGCATTTAGTGCATTTTTTTACCATTTTTATTCATTGTTTTAGGGTTTTAAGTACACTTCAAGACTACTTTCAAATCTGTCCATGGATTTAAAGTGGCTTTAAAGTGTATTAAAACTCATTTTTTTAGGCCAAAACTAACTTAGAAACATGCCTAGGTTCTCATAGCTAACTTAGATTGCATTTAGGCCATTTTCATGTATTGTTTACATTCTTTAATGCATTTTTTATCTATTTTCCAGAATTTTCCAGCATGCATATCTTAGTGTTTTAGGTGTTTAGATTAACTTAGGACTAGCTAGAAACCCTAGGATTAGGTGGGTCACTTGACTTCACTTAGGACTCTTCTTTGTTGTAAGAATTACAATAAGAATAGAGTTCTATTTTACCTAGGAATCTACTTCGAGAACAAGTCTAAATAGTGATTTTGAAAGAATTCAAAAAGGAATGAAATTCCATCTCTCACAACAAGTGTTTTGATCAAACTCAAACTCTCGAAGCTAGAGTCCAAGATAAGATAGAATCTCTACGATTATGTTGTTTATTATAATTGGAGAGTCCTATGTAATCGAATTATGTGGACTTTGATCTTTATCAAGCAATTGGTAAAGTATGTAGTCAGTCAATAGGGCGCAAGTCCAATCTTAGGTTGACTCTTGTCTCCTATGACCATTAGGTTTCTTGTATACTTTTGTACTATATATTATTATTTTAGTATCATATATCGTATTTCGTAGTTGATTAGATAAATAGGATTGTCATGATAAGATTTTGATAAAGCCCAAACTTAATTAGGAGACCTTTAATTAGGGCGAAGTGGGTGCCTATAAAGAGTTCCTTGGAACCTTCCCACTTCGTAACCTAGCGCCCGAATCCAACTTTGATTCAAAGACTATGCTTTTCCAAAATATGGGGTCATTGTTTTATTAAAAATAAAACTCTTTTCGAGGTTTCCTTGTTCCCTAAAAATAAGGTGGCGACTCCCAGTTTTTTACAAACTCTCATCCTTTTTCAAAAACCCAATCTTGAGTGGATAATAGAGAAGGATAAACATGGATAATAGAGAAGGATAAATCGAGACGGATAAATCGAGACGGATAAACATCATCCACAATCCACTCAAGAAAACCCTCATAGTGAACGAGAGGCCTCCCGATCAGGTTGGCTGGTTCATAGATTGGCAACTCCACTGGGGATGTCGAGGGCTAAACTCCAATTAATTATTTTTGGGCTTTTCAATTTCTTAATTTAAAATCAATCACTGGCATTTGCATGACTGTGTGACTTGAATTCTGCATTGTGTGCGCATTGACTCTGCATGTTTAGGACGTTGTATGCTAAAGCCAACGATGAGCCTAGCCCTGGGCCCAGTCTCTTTGATTCTTGGGTTCCATGTATGCGAAAGCCTTCACCCTTCTTGCCAAGCACCCTCGGGTATATCAAACGGACCAATCACGTACTGTTGGACCCACGCGACATTCCTGATGTCACATGTGGTTAAGTAGATGGATTGGACCGAGCGAGTAAGGGACACTCAGCCTACCCTTTGCATTAGTCCATGTAAACTGTCTTTAGGACACATATCCTACATCGCCTATCAACACTATTGTAATGTTATGTTGCTGGATTGACCCCCCCGGTTTTGCTTGAGCCTTAATTGTGAAGTGTGTAGAAACCATTAAGACCTGGATCTGTAGGACTAAACTTTTATGAAATGCCCTAAACTCTTAAGGGATGTATCCTCAAAGAGTCAAGGTACTTGATGAAGGCTTAGTACCCTACATATCCTTGGACTTAGGCCCGTGGTAGTGTTATGCTAGTGATGTCCGTTTATAGGCCTTAGGTGAGTTTGAAGTGTAGGCTTTAGGCCCATACTCTTTGGATGTAAGGTATAGGCCTACAATAAGATTGGGATGTGAGTTTAGGAGTTTTTGATTCTTGCCGGGGCTTTAGGCCCACTTTCATAAGATAGAATGTGAGAGAGTGAAATTGATGTGTGGGCCTTGGACCCATACTCTTGTAGACATGTGAGGTTGTCATTTTTCATCCTTTTTCACACTGGAAGCTCTTAGTTGATTCAAATCTTTTCCCTTTCCCAGCATTCTGGCTTGGCACCGTGATTCTAGCAGTCGGTTGTTTAAGGGTTTACCTGTCGATTCAAATATGTCTAGTAACGAAGATCATACCCCTACTGCCGTTGGGACCAATGGAAAGACAACTAATGAGATGATCGATGCACTCTTAAAAGTGGTCCAAGAGTTAGTTCACCAGAAAGAAGATGAGGATAAAGTGCGAGCCAGTACTAATCCCTTGTTTGAGAATATTGATGAAGAGGAATGTTTCCTTAGGCCTAAAACAATCGCTGAGCCCGCTAGGCCTAGTGCAGAATTTGTTCAGTCTATTGATCTGGATAAAGTGTCAAGCCCAATACCCCTGCTTTCTTTTCCATTGAGCCCATATTGTTGAGTAGTAAGGTGGAAGCCCTGGAAAAAGCCTTGAAAGGTATTAGGAAGTCTGATGATCTGGTGGACATGTCGTCGTTATCTCTGTTCCCTAGGCTCGTATGCCCACTCATTTCAGAATGCCCGAGTTAGAGAAGTTTGATGGAATGGGTTGTCCTAAGACCCATTTGAAAATGTACGTGAGAGCCATGCACCCACGAGGGGCTGATGATGATCTGCTAGCCCAATTGTTCCACGAGACACTGGCTGGATCCTCTCTGAAATGGTTTTTTTCACTAAATGAGTCTAGAATGAAGACATGGGAGGATGTATGCACAGAGTTCAGCAATTATTACCGGTATAACACAGAAGTTGATGTCACTAGGAGGGATTTGGAGACTACTAAACAAGAATCGAGGGAAACTTCCTCTGCTTTCCTCACCCGCTGGAGAGCCAATGCTTCTAAAATGGCTAACCGCCCTGAGGAAGAAGAACAAATCCGCATGATAGTGAAAAACTTGCTCCCAGTTTATCATAAGCGCATGTTTTTCCAATATCTTCCAAATTTCCGAGATCTGGTCGCTGCTGGCACTCAAGTGGAAGACGCTCTAGCTAATGGAGCTCTCCGAACCGATGAACCCTACAAGAATCGCCGACCAGTCATCAATGGGAAGGCTACCGAAGTCAATGCCATATCTCAACCTGCTCCATTTACCCAACCCTTTTCCGTAGGAAATAAACCATCCAAAAAATCCATCGAGCTTTATATGCCATTGGAAAAAGTCTTCGAGAAATTAAAAACTCGAGGCTTGCTCCAACCTTTAGAGCCCAGACCTACACCCAACCCATTACCCAAGAACTACAATGAAAATGAATACTGCCATTTCCATCAATCCAAAGGCCATACTACCAACCGTTGCTTCCGTCTCCACCATGAAATCCAAGACCTCATAGACAACAAAACCATTTCCCCACCTTCTCAACCCAATATCACCCAAAATCCACTTCCTACCCATGCAGTCCCACCACCAGCAAATATCAATTTTATCCATGTCGACCCTTATATCCACTGTGAGCCTATCCGCCCTCACCCTTCATTCCCTACTTCCATAATTGAGATGTTTCAACATTGTCAGGCCCGTAGGCTCATCACCCCGTACAAGCCAAGATCCAAAAAAGCTTTACTGCCAATACCATGCCACTTCTAGCCTTGACACGAAATCTTGTGATACATTGCGGAATATAGTACAAGGATTCATCGATCAAGGTCTGATTGAAATCCCTCAACCCTTCATTAGCCCAATGGGACTTTATCGTTCATGGAGACAGTTTGAGAAAGATATATTCCTGGGTTTTAGTTCGAGTAGGCTTCTCGAGCCTCACAAAGTAGATCAGTCGTCAAAGAATAGTACTAGTCAGTGGGTTCTCAAAGAAAGGTTTTAAAGCTAGAGATCTTTGTGTGGATTTGTTGACAGAAAGAAATGGGAGGTTTAGTTTCTACGTTATTTACCCTGAAGATTCTTGTGAAGCTAAGATGAAAAAGATTGAACCCATTAGACCTAAGGCTAGAACCAAGAAAACCTTCTCCAAGACTGGGACTAGCCAATGGGAGTTGCAAAAATAGATATGAGGCCAGAGATCCCGAAGTAGGCCTGTTAGGAGAACCTAGTGGGAAGTTTGACTTCTATGTCCTTTACCCCAAAATGGAGAAGCCCACATTTGAAGAACCCATTGCTCCTTCTGGTTGGGGTGATAACCCTGATTCACTCAAAGAAGACGTTCCCGAAGATCCAAACCCCATCCGTTTTGAGAAAGCTAGCCAGAGTATCCTTAAGAAGTATTTCACAACCAAGATCACCGATATGAATAGGGAAACCCATTACCGAATTGTTTATCCAAGGCAACCATGGGTCACTCAGTATTTCAGATCAAGTTCGACTTCTGCTAAGTCTACCATAGATGATAGGTCAGGGAATGAGATTGATATCATAGAATGGGAAGATTTAATGAACACACCAGAGGAGATAGCAGATATTTGGGCAAATGATGAGGAAGATGTTAACCATGTCACTAGAGGAGGTCGTCATTTTAAGCCCGCCAACTTAGAATCCGACAATCCCGAGAGAGTTAGAAAGATCCCAACGCACTGAAGTTCGAGAAGAAGAGGAAGAGATACTGAAACAGCTTAAGCGTACTCAAGCCTATATCACCATTTGGGGACTTTTAATGGCTTCTCAAAAGCACAGGCATACAGTACTCAGGCTACTCAACCAAGTTCAGATTCTCATCGATACTTCACCCGAGGGTTTAGTTAGTCTGGTCAGTCCAGTTCAGCATGGGCAGTCAATATCCTTCACAGAGTCAGACCTTCCGAAGAAAGGACCTCATCATTTGCAAGCTTTGTATGTCACGGTGGATACTATGGGCAAGAGAATTCCTACAGTTTTGATAGATAATGGGTCAGCCTTGAACGTATGTCCCCTCAGCATCACCACTTCCTTGGTCAACGAACCATCAAAATTCAAACCGTCAGGGCAAACTGTGAGAGCATATGATAACACTCGAAGAGAAGTAGTTGGCATGGTCACTTTACCTTTAGCCATCGGGCCTGTAGAATTCCAAGTCGATTTCCAAGTACTAGACGTACCTACTTGTTTCAACCTTTTACTTGGTAGACCGTGGATCCATCCAATCGGGGCTGTGCCTTCTTCCCTCCATCAAAAAGTTAAGTTCTCCTACAAAGGCTCAGTGGTGACATTAAAGGGAGATTCTGAGATCACTCCTACCCGTATACCTATCTGCGAGATCAAGCCAGAGATTGAAGAAATACCGTTGACAGGCTTTGAATACATATAATGTGTAGAGGTTGGATCTGGATGTAAAGAGAAAATGGTGTTAGACTGTAGTCCATATGGGAATATGCATGTGGGTCAGATCATGAAAAATATGGGCTTCTTTCCAGGAAAGGGCTTAGGTCGTCGTCGTCAAGGCACGCCTAGTTCTATCGAATATCCCTCAGCAATCTACCCTTTTGGATTGGACTATCAAAGTACCGAAGTTGATAGAAGAAAGATGGTACAGAAAAGAAGAGAAAGACAGTTGGCCAAAGAAGAGGGACGAGTCTCTAACCTCACTCTGAAACCTTACCGGCCCATTTTAAAGGGGATGATTTCCCTTATTGTGGGTTCCCCGAGCCCATTTACCTTGAAGATCAGAAAGCTAGAGTTCCTAGGTTTGAAATCTTCTTCAACACTCCACTACCTCTCTCTCCAACTACCATCATAGCCAAAGAGCATACAGAGTTTGACTGGGTCGACCATATTGATGAAGTCGCCATAGGAGCTATGTTCAAAGAAATCGCTTGCATCGAAGAACGAGTTCATGAACTCGATCCTATCCACCTCATTGAAGATACCACCAGTCCATTAACCAACTGGAGCCTTGAGTATGAGCCTCGAGTTGAAGACTCAGTCGCGGAAGATTCACTCCCATAAGATGATACCTTGTAGGATTTCTATGCTTTATTTCCATAGGATGGTGTGCAGCAATGCAGCACAGCGGGCTATGATTATTCCGACAGTGGCATTTTCGTAGATATGTCGAAAATGAAAGTGGTCCAAATGAAATGAGACTTAGTGTTTTGGAATTCTTATGGTTTGTATGTTCAAATGCAATTCCTACTTTGGTAGTGGGGTCTACCAGTATCTTATCTTCCAAATGATGTCTCATTTTGCTACTTCCCCAAATGCACATAATGCTCTTTAGGGAGGGGTGAGGTCTTGAAGTCCATGGGCTGGTGACATAAGCACGGACAGGGGCCTTGGACATGCGATGGGCAATCAAGGCATGGTTGGACTACAACGTTGCAGCAATATTCGAGCTATAACGTGGGTGCAATGCCATGTTGGGCCAAAGCATGGGTTCGCTAAGAATAAGCAAGGCATATGGGTGCGGCCATGGCTTGTTAAGGCACAGTTGGGCACAACGACAAGGCACATGCATGTGGCATGACTTGTCAAGGAACACAGGTTGGTTTGGCTTGTTTGCATGGGCGATTAGCATCAGAGTTGCATGGGCATGTGCGCAGCACATGGGTGCACACAGCACATGCGCAGCATGTGCATGGCAGTTGGGCTTGATGCCTATTGGTTGTTGATTGGTATAGACATGATAGCAGTTGGGTAGTTTAGTGTCTGGGGCCAAGACACATCAGAGCATGGGCAGTTGAATATGCTTGGCTGGGAAGCATCACAACAAGGCATGATAGTTGACAGAGTAACTGTCATGCAACTTTCAATGTTGATGTGCATGGGTTTCATTGGTTGAAACGAAATCCCAACAGTGGGGGTTGTCCACTGTAGATATATTTTTGTAAGCCTATTTAGAGGCAATGCCTGGCTGCATTCTGTAGGCAGTGTGTGTTAGACACTGAGTGCAAGCCAAGGCCGAGTTCCTTTGTAATCTTGAGTAATAGATTGAAAAGGTTATGCTGTTTTAGCCTGTAAAGCTTGTGTGCTTGTATACTTGTTTATTTCGTGGTGTGTTTATATTTGAAGTTTGTAGGTTGACTTAGTGAGACTAAGTGCCGCACAAGGCAAAAATTCTAAGCAGATTTTAGCCCTGTGACACCAGGCGACTTGGAGTATGGATAAGAGATGAGAGGTTGAGAGGGACTAGATGGTCGGGGAGAGAGAGAAAGAGAGTTCAAAAAACCATTGTTATCAAAACCGGACCGGACCGGCCGGTTCAACCGGTTGAACCAGGAACCGGTCCCCTCTCCGGTTGGTTTAACTCACAAAAACTCATTGTTTTTAAAAACCGTTCAACCCGGTGGTTCAATCGGTTCAACCGGTTAGAAAATCGGTCAACCCGTTTTTTTTTTTTTTAAGGTGCTAAAATGACTAAAATCGTCCCAATATTTTTAAAATCTCTTAAAGCCAAGAAGGCTAAAAAGGCAAATTAGTCTTAAAAAATTCCAAATAACGAAAAGAAACCAAAGCACCTAATTTAATAATACAATATTCTTATCTTGCATTTTAAAAACTATATATAATAAAGATTGATCAATAGTAATTTTCAATTTTCAATTTTGATGACTGCACATAAATTTAAATATATGAATTGATTGTACAAACATTTTAAAAAAATTATATTTTGAATCATTTACAGCTTTATTCTAATAAATAAATAAATAAATAAAATATTTATGACGTCACGGTTCAACTGGTTGAACCGGTTGACCCTTAACCCGGTAACTTTTCCGGTTCGATGAACGGTCCGGGTTTTAAAACAATGCAAAAAACAAAAGGCAAAATTAGATTCCCAAGAAAAGAAGATAAAAAAGAGTTTTTTATTTATTTGTTGCTTTTTGTTATATATGGCAACTTTGTTAATTTTTTTATTAGGGCCTGCTGGATTGTTTTTGTTGTGGGCTAATTGATGTCGCGGCTAAAATCAGTTTTGTTTTGGATTAGTAAGAGTAAAATAATTTTGGGCTAATATTGGGTGGGCTAAACTAGAAGTTTTTTTTCTTTTTCTTTTCTGGGCTAAACTTCCTGGGCTGCAGCCCAAGTAGCCCTCCTTAGTGTCTCCGCCCTTGACTCTTAGATCAGTGAAAGTTTGAGCTCTAAAAGTGATTTTTAGAAAAACTAATGAAAATGGATCTTAAATATGTCACATGAGAATATAGTGTCAGGCAATTTTATATACACCACGGAAAAAAAAAATAAAAATAAAAATTTCACACCCATTTAAATTCTACATTGATGACCAAAATCTTATGTGACTTACTTTGAGGCCGTTTGCATTAACTTTTCTAAAAGTCACTTTTGGAGCTTGAGCTTACACTTGATCTAAAAGAGTTAGAGTGATAATCACTTTTTGACAACTCGAGGTGTGGTAGGATGGATGGAAAAATTCTTATACTTGAAGTGATTGTGACAAAAGTTAGGATCCCTAACTTTTACCACAATCACTTTTAGTATAAAATTTTAATATGAGAAAATATATTTTGGACATAATTTCAAAGAAACATAAAAAAAAAATAGTACTCCAAGAGTGATTTTAGAAAAAAACTAATACAAACGAACCCTTAATAGGCTATGATGAACATATTGCCCTTTTGATTAGCTTAACTAAGATTTAGAATTAATTTGAACTATATATGAATATGGGCTTGGATCTATTAGGATTGGGCTAGCTTCTTTAGAAAACAAGTATCATATGGGCTTAATGCTGCCTTTTTTTTCCTCCTCAAATGCTGGCTTGTTTGACGGTAATTAATTGAGACTGTCGTAGTCATGAAGTTAGGTACCGTTTGGTTGCCCGTAATGGAATGTAATGTAATGTAATTACGGGTGAATCACATTACGGGGGAATAGGAATGTGTAATGTGATTACCCTCCACATGTTTGGATATGTTGGGAATGTAAAATCATATACTCACACAATTACAGGGCAAGTGTTTGGATGGGTATGTAATGTAATTCTCAATTCTTAACATTTGACCATAATACCCTCATCATGGATTTGTTTTCAAAATATTACCATTTATTTAACAATAATTATTGCTAAATAAATAGGTCACCCGTCTTAAATATTTTAAATGCTCCCCAGCTTAAATGTGAATAAGTTGAGGCTTGAAACCCTTTGGAATCAATTTTACAGAAAATTTCTCATACTCCTTTTAATGACAATTTTCATGCCATACTGTCTATTTGAATTGATTAGAATCATTGCCCATATAATATTTTGGTTTGCATTTCTTAATCTCCCAGCAAGAATGTGAACCAGAGGAAGGGGCACATACTCCTTTGGTCCCTGGACGCCTATCTACTCGTTTTGTCCCTGGGAAGCTTATGGGGCAAATAAAAGGCAACTGCCCCTCAAAATAAATGGACGCCTATCTACTTGTTTTGTCCCTGGGAAGCTTTGGTGAAATGCCACAGCAGCCATTCGTCAAAAAAATATCACAGCAGCCATTCTAAAAAAAATATCATTCAAGTAAGATCCTAATCACATATAAATATCTCATGGGACTGAAGGGTCCCAATGGCTTGGTGAAATGCCACAGCAGCCATTCTAAAAAAAATATCATTCAAGCAAGATCTTAATCACATATAAGGTGAGAGAGATGTAGTTTGAAACTCACTGTCCAGAAAAAAAAATGTCAAAAAAACAACTTACCTGTGTAATCTAAACTTGCACAATCTAATAATAATACTAATAACAACAATATATGTTGGCCAAGTACTTATCATATAATAACAACATTATCATATATTTCTAGCAGTTTTACAACTTCACATTGATATGCTTCCCAAAAAAAAAAAACATTATCATAGTTAAGCCACATGTATTTTAATTTTTTGTGTATATTGAAAACCAAATCACAAGGCATACAAATCAATCCCAAATCTTAAGCATACAAATCAATCCAAAATCAGATTCGTTGGGTTTTTTGACATAAGGTTTCTTTGAGGATTCCCATCAAACAACTTGCATGCATTATAGATAGAATGAGTAAGAAAGAGAGAGATAAGAGTGAATGAACCACAAAATTAGTACAAAAGTAGAGAATGGAAGGAGATTGGAGGCATACGTACCTTCACTGGAGATGTGGCTGAGCAAACTTGTTCGATCGCAACGACAACCTTCAACGGCAACACATCCACACTCGCGGCGCTCTAGGGTTCAGAAGTGAAGAAGAAATCGAATTTGTATTTGGCTGGTGGGATATGAAGGTAAATCAAATTGGCTGATGTTCAATCTAAAGGGCACGCTCGCCATTATCGATTTTGATTAAACCCATTACCCGTAATCGATTCACAATACCCCGTTTTGATTTGCATTCCAAATACAAGCCTCTGTGTATTCCAATTACAAGCCAAATTGCCAACATTACAGGGATTTGGGATGGCCAAACAGGATTGTATCCTGTAATGTAATAAGATTACAGAATACAAGCCTGATTACAGGCAACCAAACGGGCCCTTAGATCAGAGCTGGCTGGTAAGAAGCTTAGTTGGTTAGTGTCCTCTACTTGTGAGGTGGGCCGCCGGCATGGGAAGAGGCTGGGAATTGTATCATTATAATTAATTTCATCAAAATAGGAAAGATACATCTAGAGCGATTGATGGGATATTTGTTATAAACTATAAATTAAATAATGTTGTTGTGGTTAATTTTTGGGCATATTTCTTTAATATTGCTGAGGTTCAATCAATTATATGAATGAGCCAATATTTGAACAATTATATATATAAAATTACAAAAATGTCCTTTAAATACACATACCTAAATCGATGATTTAAATACACACAGTCCAATCACATTTAATAACTCATGATAACAAATCTGAAAATATTAATTTTTTGGTGATTACATGTAAAATTGTAAATCGATGATTTTTTTATTTTTTATTTTTTTTTTAGTATTAGGTGTAATTTGGGGTTGGTGATTGTTTAACGTTATGGTGATTATATATGTTTTTGGTTTTTAGACATATTCTGCAATGCATTTAATATAATTTGATGGGACAAGTGAGGATATGATTTGTTGTTAAAAAATGTTTGAACGTATAATATTAACGTTATGTTTAAAGTTGGTGATTCTATATATTTCGGGTGATTGGTGATTATTCAATGTTTTAGTGATTATTTGTAAATTTGGTGATTATGTGAAAATTTTAAAATGAAATTTAAATTTTTTGGCGGTTAAAAGGTTAAAAATGTCAATTTTCCTGTACGGAGCTTTAATTACTCATGTAATTGTTCAAATATCAGTTTCATTTCTGTAATTGATTGAAACCTGAGCAATATTGAGGTAAAATGCCCTTAATTTTTTAGTGGTATTCTTTTTTTTTTCATTTTTGCTATCTGGGTTATTTATTTATTTATGTAAAGTGAGTTTGGAATTTTTTAAAAATAATTTTATGAGCAGTATTTTTACGAAAAATATATTAGGTTAGGCTTTTAATCAAGTGATACTTTTGGGAATTCAAATGGATTATTTCTTGTCATCTTTCTATATTTTCTTTTGTTGTACGTGTGGTAAAAGTTTACTTTACCCCATAGGAAGAAAAAAACAAAACCATTGATACCCATGGAAAAAAAAAGAAAAAAAATTACGAGTTTCCATTGATAAACATGTAACTCGTAAATTTATTTATTATTATTATTTTTTTAATGAAAGAAAATGATCTCTTCTTACAGTATCTTCAATGGGGTGTTCTCATTTAGGCTTCTTATTTTTATACTGTAAAAGAAATTTTATTTATATCTATTAAGTGACAGCATTATAAAAAGGTCTATATGATACGTTATAGGTTTAAATTTGACAATGACAACCCAAAGAAGTAGGAGTCTATTAAAGTTAGGTCTTAGATATCAATAATTGCAAAAATTGTATAAAATCATTAGCATGTGTGGAATGGTAGAAATCTATAGCTTTCAAGTTTTTAAAAGAAGTATAATATTAACGCGAGATGTTCTGACAGATTTTGGCGTCTTTCTTTAGTATTGCATGCGCATGTGGTGATTTTATTTTATTTTTTCTGTTTTTTTTGAGAAAATACTGTGAGTCACTCCTTCTGAGAGAGAGACACGATAAGAGAAGACAATAAATTTACCATCTTTGTAATATGATCAACTTTGTAATATACTTTAGTTAATTTAATTTGACTGCCTAACCGTGGACGTCTGTGGACAGGTTTCTATTTCTCAGTTTAATTTATTAATGCGATTCCCTTGTCTAATAAATAAATATAAAATTAGAATGGTTTTCTCTCTAAAACTAATCTTATAAGGAGTCAGGAGTAGGGGTGATCATCGGCCGGTTTGGCTGGTTTTGGAAGCATTAATTTTTTGGGCTGAACTGGACACCCTTGATTTGGGAAAATATCACACCAAAACTGACCATAAAAGGCATCAAACCATGAGTTATCAGTTAGGCTCGATGTAATTTTTTCTGTCGGTGTACTCGGTTTGAGCCTATACTAAAAGCGAAGCAGTCAAGCAGTAAAGTGTTTAATAAAATGCCATTTTAGAAAACCTGTAAAGTGAAGCAGTCAAGCACTAAAGTGTTTAATAAGGCATTTGGGCAAAATTTTATTATTAACTTGGGCCATTTTAGAAAGTCTGTAAAGTGTTTAATAAAATGCAATTGAATGGCCCAACATTAAAAATTCTCTGCAATGCATCATTAGAAGCAAAAAAATCAATTTCTGACATGCAAAAAATGTAAAATAAAATAAAATAAAACATTCAAAAGCAGTAGTACTAATATGGCCCTATGGATCATTCATCAAAGTCTCCCGTGAAGCACAATATAGGGATGTACAACATGAATAAAAAATAACCACAAAATAATTAAAACTACTCTGCATCATTCAAAGCTAAAAAAAATCACAAAAGAAAAGAAAAGGGAAAAAAAAAGTCCACACAAACCTACAATCCAAAGTTACTATCGGCCTTAAAGGCAATACAACAATCCAACATTTAAAAGGTAACACCAAAAAGAACCAAAAATCCCATTGTGTCTAGCAAGGCAACAATCCAAACATAATACTTTCAAAAATCATAATACCATCATTCCAACACTTCTTTCACTGCCAAAGCATCTCAAACCTGTCCACAAAAATTAATAGCAAAAACTATAGAAACCATATGCTAAAAAAAATAAAAATAAAGCACTTATGTTTTACCTCTTACAACCCCCATCATCAATATTCAATAATCATTAATGATCGACTCATCTGAAAGTGAATCTTTGAGGAACAACAGAAAAACAAATAAACATTTTAAGTAAATATAAGGGAAAAATATCCATAGAACCCTAAAAACTAATTTTATTATCACAAAGTCCAATTGATAAGATTTTTTACCCATAAATGCTTTTCTATTTAAATGAAAATCAAATTTTAGTAACACAATGATATTTTTTCCCTTTCCTTAGTTATAGCTTAGAATTAAATTTGATTTTCCATATTTGGATTATAACTTAAATTGATAAATATTGGATAAATTTAAAATAAATTCAAATTCAAACTTATCTCATATTTATTTCAAACTTATCTCATATTCTATCCATTTTATTTACAAACAAAATATGAAAAAAATCAAATAACATAAGGGAAATAAAGATTTTTAACAAGCAATATAGCATATTCAATCACATGGATGCATTTATCTGTGCCAAAAAAAACCTCTATCAAGAAAATGATGACCAAACCTAAAAAATAAAAACTTTAACACAATAGAGCATATTAAAACTGCATGGATGTATTTATCCGTGCTAAAAAATAAATTCCCTTCAAGAAAATAAGGATCAAACCTAAAAAATCAAAACTTTGACTTGATAGAGCATATTCAGATTCCATGGATGCATTTATCTGTGCTAAAAAATGAATCCCCATTAAGAAAATGAGGGAGCTAATCTAAAAACCCAAAACTTTATGACAATGGAGCATATTCCAATCCTATGGATGCATTTATCCATGCGAAAAGATGAATCCCCTTCAAGAAAAAGAGGGACCAAACCTAAACAATAAAAACTTTATCACAATATAGCATATTCAATCACATAGATGTATTTATCCATGCTAAAAAAATGAATCCCCATCAAGAAAATACCTATAAAAAATTCAAAAATTTCTCACAATATAGCATATTCAATCGCATGGATGCATTTATCCGTGCTAAAAAATGAATCTCCATCAAGAAAATGGGATCAAACCTAAAAAAATCAAAACTTTATAACAAATGGAGCACACAGAAATTCTACAAACTCATTTTTCCTTGCACAAAATTGTTAGAAATCTTAAAAATTCATCGAGTTAAAATTTTGCATTTATATATAAAAGCATAAAACGTAACCTTAAAAACCATAAAACTAAACATAAAAGCTCAGTAATATTATATAAAAAGAAACTGGATAGATGTATCTGTAGTTTTTGAATCTATGCATATATATGAATGTCCTTATTCGTTGATATCTAACAATATCTATCGATCTACACATATTAAAAAATAAAAATAGAGAAAAGATAAGAGTCGTCTTCCGGTTCTTAATGTTTTTCTCCGTTGTCGTTAGTGGTCTCTACACATCGTCACCAATGAACGGTTTTTGGAATCTAGAAACGGGATAAAGAAAGCTTTCGAGTGGCAAAGATAGGTTAATAATGCCTCAACTGCTAGAAGTTATCCATGATTCATGCTTTTAAGATTCTAAATTCTAGGCTTCTTTTAAGCATCAATCCAGAAAAACCTTCAATTTTGAAGGTGGAAGCTATAATCCGTTTCAAACATCTCAAATGGAGGAGTAGTAATGGGCAAATATATCATTTTCATTTTCTTTCTTTTTTTATTTATATTCCCAAAAGCTTTTTTTTTTTTTTTTTTTTGTTGAGGTACCTATGGATATATCCATCATACACCAGCGTCCTTTGAGTATATAACCCTAAATATAAATATAGATTTAAGCTTAACAACAAAGATTTAAAAAAGAAAAAGAATAGAATAGAATTCATTCAATATACACATACCTAAGCTGACCTTATCCATTTCCTCAATCCCATTCATGGAATCTTGAAGGTTAATAGGAGTATATGAATCTTGAAGCCAATTCTGTGCACATATTACAGTCTCTACCATAAGTGGAGATAAAGAACTCCTAAAAGAGTCAAGAACATGACCCCCTGTGCTAAATGCATACTCAGATGCCACAGTGGATACAGGTATTGCCAAAGTATCTCGCGCCACTTGGGAGAGGACATGAAACCTACAAGAATTGTTTTTCCACCAAGCCAAAAGATCAAAATTTTCATTTTCAAGTTCACAAGCTTCGCCTAAGTACTTGTCTACATTAGATTGGCTTACAAAAACATATTCCACCTCCAAGTGCCTCCTAAATTGGGATTCCAACTTTACATGCACACTCTCCGGTTGGATAGAGGGTGGGGATGATTGTTGACTTGAAGTTGGAGCTTGCATGCCACTACTAGCCTGATTGCTAGTATACCATCCATACAACATAACAAAAGCATCTTGAACTTTCCTTGTCATCTCTTTAACTTTCTCACTCTCAAATGTTAGAGAAAAACAAAAACTCACAAACCTCAATTTGTATCTAGGATCTAAAACAACCCCAATGAATAACAATAGATTCATGTTATTAAGATTCCTCCAATACTTCTCAAATTTGGTTTTCATCCCCATCACCATAGATTTCAAATACACATCATCACTTGTACACATGGTATTTATTTCATCTTGAAGTTTCACAAGCTCTTCAAAAAAATAATTACATGTAACATGCAAAGAACCGGAGAACTTCAAAGTTGCATCTTTAAAAAGTTTTAGAAATTTAACAAACATTCTAACTCTTTCCCAATCAAAATGGGCTGAAGCACCTAATAGCCTTCTCTTTCTCCCCTCCCCTATCCCAGACACCAACCCCTGACCATCTCTTTGGCCCCCTTCCTCACTAGTGGAATACCCCATTGCAAACAAAAAGTTTGGGTCATCTTTTTCCAATCTCTCAAATGCTTTTTGAAAATTTTTTACTATGTTAAGCATCTCATACGTGGAGTTCCATCTGGTGGGAACATCCAAGCAAACCCCTTTAGCATAAGAAATCCCTTCTTTTTCAGCACAAAGTTTGAAAAAACTCAATCTGGATGGTGATGAACACACATACCTCATGGCATTGCGCATCCTAGCATTGGACTCGTCATACTCCTTTAAACCCTCATAAACTATAAGGTTTAATATATGTGCACAACACCTAACATGCAAAAACTCATGCTCCAATACAATACCCTTTCTACTCTTGGTTTTTTTCTTCAAATAATTAACAAGTAGGTTGTTAGAACTCGCATTATCAATAGTTATGGTAAGAAACTTGTCTAACTGCCACCCAAGCAAACAAAGTTCAACGGCCTTACCAAATATCTCACCTTTGTGGCTTTTAACTAAACAAAAGTAGTTAAGATAAAATGCGCACAATCAATAAAATGCGCGGTCAGACACATGTAGTTAAGATTTTGAGTGGATGTCCATGTGTCTGTGGTTAGGCACACACGTTGACCTTTCAATGCATTCCTCAATTTACCCTTCTCCTTCATGAAAATACTCAAGAAATCCCCCGCAAATGTACTATGAGATGAGAGTTGAGTCCATTTAGGACACACAACTGATATGAATTGTCAAAACCCCTTCTTATCCACAAACATGAAAGGTAATTCATCTAGAATAATCATTTCAGCTAAGGCTCTCCTACAAGCTTTCATATTAAATGCAACAGACACAAGATTACCACCATTCCCATCTTTACTTGGTTGAAAACCTAGTATGGTTTGCCCCTTAACATGCTTTCTATAAGGGTATTTTTTTACATTTAGTCTCCAAATGGCAAGTCATACTTGAAGTCCCATTAAGTTTAGTCGAACAAGCATAAATAGTTTTACAGTAATTACATGCAGCCCGTTCTTCCTCACCCTCTAATTTTGAAAAATGATCCCATAAATCTAAAAGCTCTATTGTAAAAATTGTGATACGTGCTACTAAATTTCAAAACTATTAAATTTCATGTTTGACTTAAAACACTATAGAAACATCTATCTTCACCAACTAACAAATCACATTATCAACAGTTCTTATAGTTCACAAAAATATAAATTGAGAATATAAACCAAGAAAAAAATTAGTAGATTTCCAACAATTAGTAAAGTATTATAGAAAATCAGAAATATTAATGAAAAAAAATAAAACAAGACCACGCTTTTTGGGGTTGACGAACATTAACATACCTTTAAGAGACTAGGGGTTTCAGCCTTTGTGCTTTGACCCTTAGTGTCGAAGAAGATACAGGCGGTCAGGTGGAGCTGCGGAGGAGAAAGGACAGTGTGACTCAGCAAGAGAGAAGAGTGTGAGAGAAGTAGCTGGGTCGTGACTGAGTGACATCAATTGTTCGACACTTCAGCTGTTCGCGAGAGAGAAAAGTGGGAGAGAGGTTGCTGTTCGCGAGAGAGAAGAGTGAGAGATGTTGGAGGAGCATAGAGGCGATCAGATGGATCAGTTTAGATGGCGAGCAGCGGCGATGGTTCGACCCCTGTTGTTTGCGAGAAAGAAAAGTGAGACTATGAGAGTTTGAGAGAGACTAGAGCGGGGTGATGGTTCTTTGAAGGAGAAGAGTGAAAGACTCAGGCGGTGATGTGGCTATTCAAGTGTTCAGTAATGGTTAGGGGTGGTCAAAACCCTAATGAAAGTA
The DNA here is from genome assembly GCA_017140935.1 of Hamamelis virginiana. Lineage (NCBI taxonomy): Eukaryota > Viridiplantae > Streptophyta > Magnoliopsida > Saxifragales > Hamamelidaceae > Hamamelis > Hamamelis virginiana. The sequence goes on along the minus strand of JAESVK010000656.1, from coordinate 808,669 downwards.
TGAAAGTGTACTTTATACTTGAAGGCTTGAATATATTTTAAAATGAGGTATTTAACTTTCGGCTGGTTTGGTGACCGTTGGTGCACAAAAAATCCTACCGAGCACTGGCCGAATTCCACCGGTTTTGTAAGTTTGAAAACCAAACTAACCAAAATTTTTTTTTAAACCGTTCAATTTCAACCCATATGGTTTGGTTTGGTTCAGTCCGTCGGTTTTGGTTGGTTTTTGACAACCCTAGACAGGAGTCTATATATTGTAGGTGTATTTTACTTAAATTCTATAAGGTAACATATTTAAGGTCAATTGCAAAACATATTTTAAAAAATCAACGGTGTGCTTAAATACTCTTCTTATGCATATATGCCATTGTAGACATCCATTTTTGACCATGAGTATGGTCATGAATGGTTGCCTATGATTAGAGGTGAAATAGGGTGTCAAAACCCTAAGTTGCCAGTTTTACCCTTTGTGGGTATTAGGTTAAAAGTCATTATCACATGTAGTTTTTTAGGTCAGATTGAGTTGGTTCTTTTTGCATTAGGTTTTTAGAGAGTCTAGGAGCATCCCTGCAAAATTTCATGGCATTCTGAGCCAGGCTTAATAGAAAATAAGGCATTTTGTGACTGAAGGGCAGTTTTGTCCTTTGAATCACAAAAGCCCTGAATGACTTTCAATCTTGTTTCAAATGGTCTCGAGGCTTTGGCATAGATATTTAAGGTGTATTTGGTAACTAAGTTGATCAATGGCAAGGCTTGTTGAGCCTTCTGGCTCACATCTGGCTCTCAAAATTCGAAAGGCCCTTTCAAAGCCCAGATTAAGGTTTCGACCGGAAGCGACCGGGATTCGATATTTTTATCAAACTAAAGCCTTCAAAAGCTTCAAAACACTTTCCCAAAATATTTTAAAACTTGTTTCAAGAAGAAGAAATGATTTCGAAAGCAATCGGTTAGCAAATTTCAAAACCCTAATTTGGGCCCGGCAGGCTCTAAACAGCTAATCGGTCAACTGTTTCCTAAACCTTTGACCTTGGTCAATGAATTTTCACTTCAAACACTTCTTAAAATATGGATAATCGAATCACGATCGTTTCGGCACTTGAATCATCAAATTTGGACTTAAAACGGGCCCGAAAAGCCGAAAAAAGCCAACACAGGGTCAAAACAGGCTGAGGAAAGTCAAAATAGGCTAAAAATGGAATGGAAGACCGATGGCCGTCCACCTAGGGACAGCCAACCGTCCATGAAGGACGGCCAGCCATCCTAGAGTGGATGGTCATCGATTTTTTTCACCAAAAAATGTAAAAATCACAGTATTTTCCCTACCAGGACTCTTCCAAGCCCTGCCATGTGTCCAGTTCGGCCATGAGGGCTTTTGGATGAGTATGAACACCTTGGAAGACTGATTTTGAACCCTTGGATCATTCCTAGGAGATTTAAACTCATCCATTGATCAAACTCAGGCCTCCCTATAAATAGAGGGCCCTGAAATCAGTTTCAACACACAGTAAAAGCTTTAGAGAGCTAGCTTGGAGAGTAGAGGCTTGAGCAATTGCACAAGCTTCCCCCATAGCACTCTAGCTTAAGTTTTAGAGTCTTTGAGTTCCTTGGAGCTTGAGGAGAAGGTTTGGAGCTTGAGGAGAAGGCTTGAAGCTTGAGGGCTTGAAGGCAGAGGTTAGTAGTTTCTTTTCTGTTCTTGTTCTTTTTCTTTTTCTTTTTTTAATCATGTTAGGTTAGGTTTTTATTTTCTTAGTATGTATAGGGTTTAGTTTATTGTTAGTATACATAGGATATAGTTTATTATTAACATGCATAGCTTAGGCTTTATATTAGTTTGCATAATAGGCTAGTTTGTTTTTAATATGCATGCATATTTCTCCCTCTCTTCTTCTCTCCTTCTTCCATTCTTATATTATCATACCATTATAGGATTGGTTATTAAGAGTTAGGTTCATGCATGTTTAATTCTCTTAGGTTAGTAATCATGTTAGGTTAGTTTTAAAATCACATGATAATATTTTAGGATGAATTTCTATTGTTCATATTAGGATTGTTAGTCTATTCAAGTTAAGCATTAGTACTCTTCTAATCATGGTTTATTTTTATCACTTGGAAGTGTTTGATTGATATATAAAATGTGTTCGAGGGAGCATGCAAAGGTGAGTCCCTTCCCTTGTGATTAAATGCCATTTTTTTTTATGATAGCTTAGTATGCAAACTAGGTTGCATTTAATGCATTCTTCACCATTTTTTTTATTTGTTTTAGAGTTTTAAATACACTTCAAGATTACTTTCAAATCTATCCATGAATTTAAAGTAACCTAAAAATGCATTAAAACTCATTTTTTAGGCTTAAATCAACTTAGAAATATGCCTAGGTTCCCATAGCTAACTTAGATTTTCATTTAGGACATTTTCATGCATTGTTTGCACTCTTGATTATATTTTTTTTTATTTATTTTCCAGAAATTCCAGCATGCAAACCTTAGTGTTTTAGGCATCTAGACTAACCTAGGATTAGCTAGAAACCCTAGGATGAAGGGGGTCACTTGACACCACTTAGGACTCTTCTTTGTTGTAAGAATTACAATAAGAATAGAGTTCTATTTTACTTAGAATTCTACTTCGAGAACAATTCTAAAAGTGATTTTGAAAGAATTCAAAATGGAATGAAATTCCATATTTCATAACAAGTGTTTTGATCCAACTCAAACTCTCGAAGCTAGAGTCCAAGATAAGATAGAATATCTATGATTATGTGGTCTGTTACAATAGGAGAGTCCTATGTAATCAAACTACGTGGACTTTGATCTTTGTCAAGCAATTGATAAGGTACGTAGGCAGTCAATAGGGCGCAAGTCCAATCTTAGGTTGACTTCTAGTCTCCTAAAACCCTTAGGATTATGTATACTTTTGTACTATATATTATTATTATTATATATTATATATCATATTTTGTGATTGATTAGATATGTTAGGATTGTTTTGAAAAGATTTTGATAAAGCCCAAATCTAATTAGGAGACCTTTAATTAGGGCAAGGTGGGTGCCTACAAGGAGTTCCTTGGAACCTTCCCACTTCGTAACCTAGCCCCCGAATCCTACTTTGATTCAAAAGACCATGCTTTTCCAAAAAATGGGGTCAATGTTTTATGGAAAATAAAACTCTTTTTTGTGGTTTTCTTGTTCCCTAAAAATAAGGTGGCGACTCCTAGTTTTTACAAAACTCCTATTCTTTTTCAAAAACCCTATCTTGAGTGGATAATAGAGAAGGATAAATGTGGATAATAGAGAAGGATAATAGAGAAGGATAAATCGAGACGGATAAACATCATCCACAATCCACTCAAGATAAACCCCCCCAAGAGTGAACGAGAGGGCCTCCCGATCCAGGTTGGTTGGTTCACAGACTGGCGACTCCACTGGGGATGTCGAGGGCTAAACTCCAATTAATTATTTTTGGGCTTTTCAATTTCTTAATTAATAAAATCAATCACTTGCATTTGTATGACTGTGTGATTTCAATTTCTGCATTGTGTGCGCATTGACTCTGCATGATTAGGACGTTGTATGCTATAGCCAACGACTAGCCTAACCCTGGGCCCGGTTTCTTTGACTCTCGGGTTCCATGTATGCGAAAGCCATCACCCTTCTTGCCAAGTACCCTCGGGTATATCAAACGGACCAATCACGTACTGTTGGACCCACGCGGCATTCCTGATGTCACATGTGGTTAGGTATATCGATTGGACCGAGCGAGTAAGGGACACTCAGCCTACCCTTTACATTAGTCCATATAGACTGTCTCTATAGGACACATACCCTACGTCACTTTTTGGCACATTATTGTATGTTATGCTGCCGGATTTACCCCCGGCTTTGTCTGAGCCATGATTGTGAAATGTATAGAACCACTAGGACCTTGGATTGTAGGTCTAGACCTTATAAAATGCCCTAAACTCTTACGGGAAGTGTCTCCAAAGAGTTAAGGTACTTGATGAAGGCTTAATACCCTACATATCCTTGGACTTAGGCCTGTGGTAGTGTTATGCTGCCCGAATAGTGGTATTGATTTATGAGTCTTAGGAGAAGACGTGAGACGTGAGATGTGAGATATGAGACTGGGCTTTAGGTCCATGTTCTTTGGATACAAGAGCTAGATCCGCTGTGAGTTTAGGATGTGGGATTTAGGCCCATGTCAGTTGGATAGAAGATATAAGCCTGTGGAAAGATTGAGATGTAAGCTGTGAGCTGTGAGAATGAGATTCGTACTCAGGCCTTAGGCCCACTTTCATAAGATAGAATGTGAGAAAATGAGAAGGTTGATCTGTAGGATTTAGGCCTATACTTTTGTGAGCATGTGAGATTATCCTTATTCATCCCTTTTCACACTGGAAGCTCTTAGTTGATTCAAACCTTTTCCTTTTCCTAGCATTCTGGCTTGGCGTCGTGATTCTAGCGGTCGGTTATTTAAGGGTCTACCTGTTGATTCAAAGATGTCTAGTAATGAAGATCATACCCCTATTGCCATTGGAACTAATGGAAAGACGACTGATGAGAAGATCGAGGCACTCTTAAAACTAGTCCAAGAGTTAGTTCATCAGAAAGAAGAGGAGGATAAGGTGTGAGCCCGTATTAATCCCTTATTTGAGAACGTTGATGAAGAGGAATGTTTCCTTAGGCCTAAAACAATCACTGAACACACTAGGCCCTGTGCAGAATTTGTTTAGCCTGTTGATCTGGAAAAAGGGTCCAAGCCCAAGACCCCTGCTTTCTTTTCCACTGAGCCTATACTGTTGAGTAGTAAGGTGGAAGCCCTGGAAAAAACTTTGAAAGGTATTAGGAAGTCTGATGATCTGGTGGACATGTCTTCATTATCTCTGTTCCCCAAAGCCAGAATGCCCACTCATTTCAGAATGCCCGAGTTGGAGAAGTTTGATGGAATGAGTTGTCCTAAGACCCATCTGAAGATGTACGTGAGAGCCATGCACCCACAAGGGGCTGATGATGACTTGCTTGCCCAATTGTTCCATGAGACACTGGCTGGATCCGCTCTGAAATGGTTTTTGTCACTAGATGAGTCTAGAATGAAGACATGGGAGGATGTATGCACTGAGTTCAGCAAT
>JAESVK010000656.1:769968-803148 GCA_017140935.1 Hamamelis virginiana | reverse complement strand
CAGCAATCATTATAGGTATAACACAGAAGTTGATGTCACTAGAAGGGACTTGGAGACTACTAAACAGGAATCGAGGGAAACTTTCTCTGCTTTCCTCACCCGTTGGAGAGCCAAGGCTTCTAAAATGGCTAACCGCCCCGAGAAAGAAGAACAAATCCGCATGATAGTGAAGAACTTGCTCCCAGTGTATCACAAGCACATGTTTTTCCAATATCTCCCAAATTTCCGAGCTCCACTCGCTGCTGGTACCAAAGTGGAGGACGCTCTAGCTGATGGAGCTCTCCGAACTGATGAACCCTACAAAAACCGTCGACCTGTCATCAATGGGAAGGCTACCGAAGTCAATGCCATATCTTATCCTGCTCCATTTACCCAGCCCTTTTCCTTAGGAAATAAACCATCCAGAAAGTTCACCGAGCTCTATATGCCATTGGAAAAAGTTTTCGAGAAATTAAAAGCTCGAGGCTTGCTCCAACCTCTGGAACCCATACCTACACCCAATCCATTACCCAAGAACTACAATGAAAATAAGTACTGCCATTTCCATCAATCCAAAAGCCATATTACCAACCATTGCTTCAGTCTCCGCCATGAAGTCCAAGACCTCATAGACAATAAAACCATTTCCCCACCTTCTCAACCCAATGTTACCCAAAATCTACTTCCTACCCATGCAGTCCCACCACCATCAAATATCAATGTTATCCATGTCGACCCTTATGTCCATTGTGAGCCTATCCGCCCTCACCCTTCATTCCCTACTTCCATAACCTAAATGTTTCATCACTGTCAAGCCTGTGGGCTCATCACCCCGTACAAGCCAAGATCCAAAAAGCTTTACTGCCTATACCATACCACTTCTAGCCATGACACGAAATCTTGTGATACATTGGGGAATATAGTACAAGGGTTCATGGATCAAGGTCTGATTGAAATCCCTCAACCCTTCACTAGTCCAAGAGGACTTTATCGTTCATGGAGACAATTTGAGAAAGATACATTCCTGGGTTTTAGTTCGAATAGGCTTCCTGAGCCTCACAAGGTGGATCAGTCGTAAAGAATAGTACTAGTCAGTGGGCTCTCAAAGAAAGGTTTGAAGCTAGAGATCCTTGTGTGGATTTATTGACAGAAAGAAAGGGGAGGTTTAGTTTCTATGTTCTCTGCCCTGAAAAGTCTTGTGAAGTTGAGATGACAAAGATTGAACCCATTAGAGCTAATGCTAGAACCAAGAAAGTCTTTTCCAAGACTGGAACTAGCCAATGGGAGTTGCGAAAGAGATATGAAGCTGGAGATCCTGAAGTAGGCCTGTTGGGAGAACCTAGTGGGAAGTTCAACTTCTATGTCCTTTACCCTAAGATGGAGAAGCCCACATTTGAAAATTCCACCTTTGAAAAACCCCTTGCTCCTTCTGGTTGGGGTGATGACCTTGACTCATTTAAAGAAGATATTCCTATGGCCCAGGTTGAATCCAAAGATCCAAACCTCATCTGTTTTGAGAAAGCTAGCCAGAGTGTCCTCAAGAAGTATTTCACAACCAAGGTCATCCATATGAATGGAGACTACCATCACCGAACCGTCTATCCAAGGCAACCATGGGTCACCCAGTTCGACTTCTGCCGAGTCTACCATAGATTATGGGTCAGAGAATGAGATTGATATTATAGAATGGGAAGATTTGATGAACACACCTGAGGAGATAGCAGATATTTGGGCCAGTGATGAGGAAGATGTTAACCATGTCACTAGAGGAGGTCGTCATTTCAAGCTCGCCAACTTGGAATCTGACAATCCTTTGGGAAAGTTAGAAAGATCTCAACGCACTGAAGTTCAAGAGGAAGATGAAGAGATACTGAAACAGCTCAAACGTACTGAGGCCAACATCACCATATGGGGACTTTTAATGGCTTCTCAAAAGCACAGGCAGACAGTACTCAGGCTACTCAACCAGGTTCAGATTCCCATCGATACTTCACCTGAGCGTTTAGTCAGTCTGGTTAGTCCAGTTCAGCATGGGCAGTCAATATTCTTCACAGAGTCAGACCTTCCAAAGAAAGGACCTCATCATTTGCAAGCTTTGTATGTCACGGTGGATACTATGGGCAAGAGAATTCCTACAGTGTTGATAGATAATGGGTCAGCCTTGAACGTATGTCCTCTCAGCACCGCCACTTCCTTGGGCATTGAATCGTCAGAATTCAAATCGTCAGGGCAAACTGTGAGAGCATATGATAACACTTGAAGAGAAGTAGTTGGCATGATCACTTTATCTCTAGCTATTGGGCCTGTAGAATTCTAAGTTGATTTCCAAGTACTAGACGTACTTACTTGTTTCAATTTTCTACTTGGTAGGCCTTGGATCCATCCAATAGGGGTTGTGCCTTCTTCCCTCCATCAAAAGGTTAAGTTCCCCTACAAAGGCTCAGTAGTGACATTGAAGGGAGATTCTGAGATCACTCTTACCCGTGTACCTATCTGTGAGATCAAGCCGGAGATTGAAGAAGTACCATTGACAGGCTTTGAATACATACAATGTGTAGAGGTTGAGCCAGGATATAAAGAGAAAATGGTGCTAGATTACAGTCCATATGGGAATATGCAAGTAGGTCAGATCATGAAAAATATGGACTTCTTTCCAGGAATGGGCCTAGGACATCGTCATCAAGGCACGCCTGATTCAATCGAGTATCCCTTAGCCATTTATCCATTCGGGTTGGGCTATCAAAGTACCAAAGTTGACAGAAAAGAGATGGCACAGAAAAGAAGAGAAAGACAGTTAGCTAAAGAAGAGGGACGAGTCCCTAACCTCACTCTAAAACCCTACCGGCCCACTTTGAATGGAGCTTTTGTCAAAGAAAGGGATGATTTCCCTTATTGTGGGTTTCCTGAGCCCATTTACCTTGATGATCAGAAAGCTAGAGTTCCTGGGTTTGAAATCTTCTTCAACACACCATTACCTCTCTCTCCAACTACCATCACAGCCAAAGAGCGTACAAAGTTTGGCTGGGTCGACTACATCGATGAAGTCGCCATAGGGGCTATGTTCAAATAGATCACCTACATCGAAGAGCATGTTCATGAACCCAATCCTATCCACCTCATTGAAGATATCATCAGTCCATTGACCAACTGGAGCCTTGAGTATGAGCCTTGAGTTGAAGACTCAGTTGCGGAAAATTCACTTCTATCAGATGATAGCTTGTAGGATTTCTATACTTTCTTTCTATAGGATTATAGAATAGGACTTTTATTTTTTTCCATTTTCAATAAAATCATTCCTCTTCTGTTAGGAGGCGAATGATAGCTTAGTTTTGTTATCCCACTTTCTTCACGATTAATAAAATATTCATTTTTCTTCGTTCTTTGCAGCTTATCCCTTCTGTCTTCTATGGGTGTATATGACATGAACATAGATCCCAGAGAGGATGTTCCCCCTGAGTTTGAACAACGAAGGGAAATGGAACATGCTCAACCTAATATGGATGAATTAATATCAATTAATTTAGGATCCGATGAATTGCCTAAGATAATTAAAATTGGGGCAACTCTGTCACCGCAAAAACAAGAAAAATTGGTAGGATTGTTGAGAGAAAACATAGAATTATTTGCACGGTCGTACCAAGATATGCCAGGGATTGACACCGACATAGTGCAACACTTTATCCCTACTAATCCGGGGGTTAAGCCGGTGAAACAGAAGTTGAGGAGAATGAAGCTAGAATGGGCACTAAAGATCAAAGATGAAGTAGTGAAGCAGATGAACGCTGGATTTCTCCAGGTAGTAGAGTACCCCGAGTGGTTAGCTAATATTGTACCGATACCTAAGAAAGATGGGAAGGTTAGAATGTGCGTAGACTTCCGGGATTTAAACAAGGCATGCCCTAAAGATGATTTTCCGTTGCCACACATAGATATTCTGGTAGATAGTACCGCCAGTCATGCTCTGTTATCCTTCATGGACGGGTTCTCAAGTTATAACCAGATAAAGATGGCCCCTGTAGATATGGAGAAAACCTCTTTCATTACTCAATGGGGGACCTTTTGTTATCGAGTTATGCCCTTTGGCCTAAAGAACGCTGGTTCTACCTATCAGAGAATGACAACCACCTTATTGCATGATATGATTCATAAGGAAGTTGAGGTGTATGTGGATGATATGATCGTGAAGTCTAAGGATCGAGAAAGCCATTTCGAAGCTCTAGGCAAGTTCATTCAAAGAATTAAGCAATATTACCTGAGATTGAATCCTCAAAAGTGCGCCTTTGGAGTAACTGCAGGAAAGTTGTTGGGATTTATGATCACTCAGAAAGGAATAGAGGTCGACCCGGGAAAGATTAAAGCCATCACGGAGATGCAGCCGCCAAAGACAGAAAAGGAGATTCGAGGATTCTTAGGCAAAGTTCAGTTTATCAGTCGATTCATAGCACAGCTGACCATGATTTGTGAGCCTATCTTTAAGTTTCTTAAGAAGGATGTGCCCACGAAGTGGAATGACGCGTGCCAAGAGGCTTTTAAAACCATCAAGAGGTATTTGAGCAACCCACCAATATTAGTTTCCCCGCGGCAAGGTGAGCCTTTGCTACTTTATTTAGCACTCACTGAAACTGTGATGGGAGTTATGTTAGCTCAATATCTCCCAGAATCCCAAAAGGATAATGCGGTGTACTATTTGAGGAAGAAGATGACTGACTATGAGGTCAAATATTACGCATTAGAGAAGACATGTGTGGCATTGGTATGGGTTACCTAAAAGCTCAGCCATTACATGCTGTCTTTTCAAGTGCAACTCATTAGTCGCATGGACCCCCTGAAGTACTTATTGGAGAAGCCGGTGTTATCCTATAGGACAGCCCGTTGGTTATTGCTTTTATCAGAGTTCGAAATTCAATATGTGGTACAGAAATCAGTGAAAGGGAGAGCAGTGGCAGAGTTTCTAGCAGATCATTCATCGTCAGTAGAAAGACTGTCTGAGTACCAGTTTCCCGACAAAGAGATTCTAGAAGTAAGTAAAGAGCCTTGGAAAGTTTTCTTCGATGGGGCTTATAATAAGAGAGGATGTGGAATAGGCGTGTTGTTAGTCACACCGGAGAATAACTTGATACCATTATCTGTCAGGTTATCCTTTGATGCTACTAATAATATAGCTGAATATGAAGCTTGTATCCTAGCATTGGAAGCTGCCTTGGAATTGGGTGTGAAAGAATTAGAAGTATATGGGGATTCCGCTTTGATCATATATCAAACTAGAGGAAAGTGGAAGGCTCGGGATAAAAAGTTGTTACCTTACCATGAATACTTAGAGACTTTGGTGAAAGAATTCCGTCGAATTGACTTCTTTTATCTGTCTAGATTAAAGAATAAGTTTGCGGATGCCTTAGCCACTCTAGCATCCATGGTAGATATCCCTAAAGATGAAGGTGTAACTTTTCTCATTATTGAGTCCCGAGAAGAACCGGCCTACTGTTGTATTATCCAAGAAAGAGAGCCAAATGATGGAAAGCCGTGGTACTATGACATCCAACAATTGTAGAAAAAGGGGCATATCCGAAAGAGGCGTAATCTGTAGACAGAAAAACCATAAGAAGGTTAGCCAGTCAGTATATTCTGTGTGGGGGGAAGCTGTACCGGAGATCACACGACGGAGTGCATCTATTATGCGTCAATGAACAAGAAGCTGAAAGAATAGTGTTGGAAGTGCATGAAGGAGCTGGGGCTCCGCATATGAATGGATACATGCTAGCTAAAAAGATCGTGAGACTAGGGTATTATTGGTCAACCATGGAAAGGGATTGCCATCCACATGTCAAGAAGTGTCATAAATGTCAAGTGTTTGCAAGTGGAAAACATCAACCCTCGATGCCACTCACTTCCATGTCTTCACCATGGCTATCTGCAACATGGGGCTTTGACATCATTGGCAAGGTAACCCCCGCAGCCTCAAATGGGCACGAGTACATCCTGGTCGCGATAGATTATTTCACCAAGTGGGTAGAAGCTGCGTCCTACAAGACATTGAATGACAAGCAAGTAGCAAGGTTCATACAGAATAATATCATCTATCGGTATGGAGTGCCCCATGAGTTCATCTCTGATAATGGACAGCATTTCCGAAAAGAAACCGAAGCGCTCTTACAAAAGTATAGTATTAAGCATCACCGCTCATCTCCCTATAGACCACAGACGAATGGGGCTGTTGAAGCAGCGAATAAGAATCTCAAGTCGATCTTAAAAAAGACTACCGAGACTTACAATGACTGGCATAAGAAATTACCACTAGCACTGTGGGGATATCGTACTTCCATTAGATCATCTACTGGGGCTACACCTTTTTCGCTTGTATATGGAATGGAAGCGGTATTGCCTATAGAGTTAGAAGTCCCGTCGTTAAGAATTGTCATGGAGAGTCAACTCGCGGAGGTAGAATGGGTAAGGAACCGGTATGAAGAGTTAGCTCTACTAGATGAAAGGCGATTGAGGGCACTGTACCACATTCAGGGGTATCAAAGAAGAATAACCAACGCGTTTGGCAAAAAAGTGAAGCACAGAGGCTTGAAGAAAGGGGATTTAGTACTAAAACAGATCCGAGCACCGATCCACGACCCGCGAGGAAAGTTCAAACCCACATGGGTAGGTCCTTACATCATCAGAGAAATACTGTCAGGCAGAGCCGTGAAGATTGCAGACAATGACGGGAATGAATTCTCTCAACCTACCAATTTGGATCAATTGAAGAAGTACCACATATAAAAAAAGAAAAAGAAAAAAAAAAGAGCCCGCTAGGTAGAAAACCCGAAAGGGCTGCCTAGGCAAAAGTTAGGGTATTCAAATAAAAAATAATAATAAAAGAAAAAATCAAGCTCGCTAAGTAGAAAACCTGAAAAGGCTGCTTAGGCAAAAGTTAGAGCAAGTAAAAATAAAAAAATGGACTTCTTCAATTTGATTCATGAACTACGAAGACCTCATTCCCCAAATATCACCAAGAATTCTAGAAAAATGACAAAGCATTGCATCAAGGACGGGGATACGTAGGCAGCCCATAAAGTTACTTTGGGTGCGGTCTATTTCTTGTAAAAATACAAAGAGTTTGGTTCATTTGTAATTATTAAGGGTTATTTGTTGAGATTTTAATAAAATTGATATTTATTCATCCATAAAGGGTAGAAACCTTTTTAAAGATCTATTACATGCCATGTGTGTTCATGATTCCTACTTTCTTCAAATCTTACATTGCTTTGAAAAGTAAAATATATAATTCCTAATCTACTTTAAGTCCTTCTTGCTCCGCGGGCTTGGGCTTCACTTTCATCTTCTCTATTTCTCTTAACTCGTGACGCATCTGGTGGAAGTGATGAACCTGCCGACTGAGCTGTAACTCGAGAACCATAAACGAGGCTTTAAACCTTATCCTTCATAGCCTGCACCTTCAAACCCAAGTCTTGTTTCAGCCAAGCCCGATTGTGATAACCCAAAATTTCAAAACCAATATTTTATGTATTTTTATTAAGTTTGGGGCATATTTGCAATATTAACAAATCTTTTAAATATATATATATAAATATAAAAAGAATAAAATAAAAATAAAAAAAGCTTTTATGAAAATGCCCAGCATGTCCCCTTTTATCTCTTTAAAACCCGTGTACTGCCACCCTTGTATCTTCACCAGGTTTCATTTTACATTTAGACTTGAGGAGACTAGAGAGAGAGCCAATAGGGAGAGGGAGGTGAGAGAGGGAGGCGCTGCCATTTTCCTTGCCAGATTTCTGCCGGATTACCACCACCACTTCTCAAATTTTCTTCAAAGGGTAAGATATTACATGCATTAATCTTTTCTTCCCTTTCTCTCTCTACATTTTCGATTTTTGAGGAGTCTCAGGTCTGGATCCATGCTTAAATTTAAGATTTTTGTAAAAAATTCAAGCTTGGGGTTTTAAATTCATGGCTGTGATGTGGTGTTTAAAAAGGGGTACATCTTTCATTCAAGATTTGAATGGTTGCTCGGGTTTGTTTCAACATGCATATGGGTCTTGTGATTTATTTTCGAATGAGGAAATTTCTGATGATGTTTCAAGAAGATTCATGTCCGAGTTAGGTGATTAGTTGGGGTTCTTGAGTCCGAAGGTTTTATGCAAGGGATCCATGGAGTTATGGGTTTTGATCTTTTCTTTCAAAATTTCTAGTTTTGGTAATATATTTTGGACATGTAAGTCTAGATAATTTCTGTGAGAAGTTTCATGGCTGATTTGGGCTTGGGATATGAGTTTTTGATTTTATTTATGGCTGTATTGGGGTTGTCTTTGAGCAGCAGCCATGGCTGCTCTGTTTTTAAGCTCCGACTTGGAGTTTTGATGGTAGATTTATATATTTTGATTTTAATGGATAGAGTTAGGTTGATTTAAGTTGCATGCAAGAGAAACCTTGGAAGTCGTGGGTTCGAAGCTAGAATATGAACCCCCTGTTTTTAGAACATGGGTTCGGACTGTGCAAGTGAAAGCTTCCTGGTTTTTATGCTTCATTTTTGAAGTTGATATCCACATATGGCTTGGTTTGAATCTGTAGGTAGTGATTAATTAGTGGGGATAGCTTATTTTAAATTTCTGGTTGCTATATTGGAGGGCCGTGAGCAGCAACAGCAGCTATGGCTGCTCTAACCCGAACTTGAACCCTAGCTTGGAATTTTCTTGATAAGTCAAGTGTAACATAAATTTACTTATGGTTTGTTCCTGTTTAAAATAAATAAATAAATAAATGTTTTGGAAAATTAGTGAAGCAAAGAGACTTGCATGTGGATTTTACAGAAATATTGAAGTTTAAAATCTGTATTTTTGGATTTTGAATTATGTATTTCGGATGGACACATTTTAATTTATGATTATGAGTCTAAATAACAAATTGTGTGTTTTTAAACATGTATATATGATGGTATAAGGTTTTGAGAGGTTAAATTAAAGTTTTAAAAAGCTCAAGGGGTTAACAATGGAGGTTTTTGGCTACTGTAGCTCGGGATTGTGCAACAGAGGAGACCATTACCGATAATGGTGTATGTCATTATCGGTAATGGAGATGAGATATACAAATCCAAGGTTATTTTAATGCATTTTTTCTCTTAAAAAATTGTTTTGCTCATAACTTTCACATCCGGTATCCGTTTCCGACGTTCTTTATATGCACGGAAAGCTTATGAAGTCTACTTTCTAAATTTTATGGTTTTGAGGTCAAATTATTTTTGGAGAGAGTTATTTTGGTAATACCAGATTTGCCCCTCGTGTGCGCATTTTGTCTTATTTGGCCCATTTCTTCCGTTTCGCTTTGCTTTTGGCCATGGAATTCAACGTGAGGTATCTAGACACATCTGGGGATATATTTTGGAAGTTTTAAGTCCTTTTGTTTGGCATTTTGGGGTTTTAAACCTTAGGGTCGCCAATGAGCAGTTTTGAGAGTTGTATTGCTTTTCTTTTGAACTGTGGATGTTTGTGATTTCTTTTGATCTTTCTTGCTTTCATCATTGTTTGTTTCTCAGTGTTGATTGGGTCCTTTGGAGGACCACTTGCATTGGGTGCATCAAGCATTGCATTGGGAGGCTCGTGGAGCCACAGGGGTTCGAAACCACAATTGCATTGAGGTAGGGATAAGTAACCTTTTACTTCTGATAATGATATGATTATTTTATACCTATTTTGAGAACTTCGAGAATATTAAACACATTTGGACATTATGATTTATGAATGCTTGAGAAACCCCGTTGTTTATCGAATTATAAATAGATACATGGAATACACTGATTTAAAAACTGTTGAATTGTGTGGCACTTGTACGAAATGAAACCAAGGCACAGAAATAATATGTTTTGAGAATTTGTTAACATCTCATGGCTTACTGTTTATAATTTAATGCGATATGTATGTAAACTGGGGAATAGACTCTTTTATCACAAAATATCATGGAAACCTATAACAATAGGCATATGGTGGCATTGTTTATGTAAATATGACAGAGATGTTGACTTTATAATTATATGCTTGGTTTATTTTCGAAACGATTAACGATGGAAAAGTTGTGAGATACTTCAACCAAACGTTCCCCTGACTTTGGAGTAAACTGAAGGTTAAAAATGAAAATGATATAAAGAAGCCATGATTTTGAAAGTGTATTCTTATTTGAAAGGTTACGTGCCTTGAGAACTGTTCCTATATATATATATATATATATATATACGTTATGATGGCATATGGTTTAACTACTTCACACCTGATTTTGGACGAGGGTTATGATTGATTTTAAAACAATGTTTTGACACGTTTATATGCCATTCATAAATAGCTTTACCAGCTCGCTTTGGAAATTGGTTTGAATGTATATATATTGTTGCTGCTATGCATGGTTCTGGCTCGGTTTGTATCACAAGGAGGTTTCTTTATAAGGGCCTATGGTCCTGGGTGGAGCCTTAGTGCGGACCCGAAGTTTATAGCCCCGTAGTGGCTCGACAGTTGGCCATGTGTTCTAGGCAACTGGTCGGTTTCTCTCGAGAGGTCAGACCCCGTAGTGGTCGGTTTTGGTTACGCTGGTACCGGTGGCTGGTTAGCCAAGAACCAGCAACTTGTAATACGCTCACGAGCCTGGTTTTGATGGATGTGGATGATATGGTGAGATATATAAGATGGATAGTTGACATATGGAACAACTTGATTAATTATTTTTCACTGAAAGTCCACACATGCTTATAACTGCTTTATTATTGTTTCATAAACATTATGGAAACTTTGTTTGTTTAAAATATTCCATGTATCATTGTATTGTTGTTATTAGTAGAGGTTACCTTATTCCTACTGAGCACATTGAAGCTCACCCCTGCTTTATGCAGCAGATTTCAGGTTGGCTTGGGTTTGCATTCTTGGTTTGGACAAGCCTTTGCTCGAGGGTTGTTGGATTGCTGCATGGTATATTCTGCATTAGGACTTACATAGTTACTAGATGTGTATTATTTATATTTTCCTTAATATTAGGATTTGTTACTGATTGTGGCATAGCCTATCTGCCAGGGATGTTGGCATTATTATCTTTTGATTTGTTATTAATTTATAAGACGTTTGGGACATTTGTATAAGCATGACATTTCATATTGTTAATTATGCCTATATTTCTTGACTCTCGTGATGATATATGGATGAGCAGGTCAGGTTGTACCTCTATCTTGACACGGTGACATTGTGAATGCTGATTCAAACATGGCTGCACCTCCAAACGGATTTGTTGCATTTTTCAAACCAGTTTGAATCTGCAGATTGCCAAGACGCTCCTCCTAGACGCTCCAACATATAGCTGATTTCTAAGGCTATAAATACACTTGCCATGAAGCTTAATTCTACATCCAATTATATACACTATTGCAGCTTACAAGTGTTCATCATTTTTGAGTGATTCAATATTGTATTTCTCTCTATGAGCAAGTTAGTTTAAATCTTTGAGAGATATTATTGAGAGTGTATTTGATGAATTCTCAGTGTTGTTGAGAATCATATTGGTGGTCATCCATATTCACTTGTATTTCTTGTGAGTTTAAGGTTTTGTATAAACCTTGTTTGGTGAGAGTCTTCCACTGTGAAAGAAGGCTGTGTAAAGGTTTGAATCTCCACCGGAAGTGAGATTGATAGTGGATTAATCCTTGAGACGGAGATCTTGAGGCGTGGACGTAGGCGGAGACCGAACCACGTTAAAGTCCTTGTGTTTGAATTTCTCTAACTCTATCGCTTGCATTTAAATTTATTTACTTGCTTTATATTTTGCTGAGTTGAGATTTAATCTTGCATTCTAGTTATTAAAAGTTTGAGTTTTCAAAAACACTCTATCCGATTTTTAAATTAGTTTTTAAATTGCCAATACTCTATTCACCCCCCCTCTAGAGTATATTTTGGGCCAACAATTGGTATTAGAGCAAGTGCTCATTATATTGTTTGTTGAGCTAAAGATCAATGACAAACCAAATGGGAACAAACCCCGACCGACCTCCACTCTTTGATGGTGAAAATTATGGTTTTTGGAAAAATAGATTGCAAAATTGGATTGAATCTTATGAACTAAGAATTTGGAAAATTATTGTTCAAGGAAATCAAAAAGTTTTCAAAATAGATGAAAATGGGAAAGAAATTCCCAAAACTATGGATGATTGGACCGACCAGGACATGATAATTCTTCAAATTAACTCAAAGGCTAAAACTGTCTTGTATTGTGCTCTAAATGCGAGTGAATACAATAGAGTTTCAGCTTGTGCTACTGCACAAGAAATTTGGAGAAAGCTCGAGGTCACCTACGAAGGTACCAAGCAAGTTAAGCGCTCCAAAGCTCTTATGCTTAAGCAAGATTTTAAGTTATTTAAATGAATGAAGGTGAAAAAGTTCGTGATATGTTTACTCGTTTTACTAATCTTTTGAATGAATTAAAGGCTTTAGGAAAAGTTTATCCTAATGACGACATTATTTCAAAGTTACTCAATTCTCTACCAACCTCATGGAGTCCAAAGGTCCTCGCCATTTCAGAAGCAAAAGACATTGAAGAGATGGACATTGATGAGCTTTTAGGTTCTCTCATTACTCATGAAACGGCAATGAAGAAGGAATTAGAGGCCATCCAAAATGAGAAGATAAATGCTCAAGTGAAAAGAACGCTAGCTCTTCAATCTTCAACTCTTGAAGAAGATGAATATAATGACTTCACCAAAGAAGATGAAGAAGTCATGTATCTTATGACAAGGAAATTCCAAACCTTTCTAAGGAGGAACAAAAATCAATCAAGACAAAACCATGGGAGACATACTAGCAACAATGATGGAAGATGCTTCAATTGCAAAAAGTTAGGTCATACAATTGCCCACTGTCTAAGTAAGACCAACAACAACTCCAACACCTTTAGAAATGATGGAAGGAGAACCTTTGATCAAAGAGGTAAAAGCAAAGCCATGGCAGCCACTACATCAACTTGGGATGATCTTCTTGAAGATACAAAAAGTGATGAAGAAGATATCCAAGAAGAGATTGCAAACTTTTGTCTATATGCCAACATTGAGGAGCATTGCCTCGTAGCAAAAGACGATGAAAATGAGGTAACATCTATTTCTTATTATAGTGACAATGATGAATGTGATTTATCTTTAGAGGAATTTCAAGAATTAAGTAGACTGTTACATAATAAAAATTGCTTGTTAACAAATGAACTTAAATTCTTGAATAAAAACCTCTCAACTCTCACAAATGAGAAAACAATCTTAGTCAATGAAAATTCTGTTTTAAGTTTGGAAATTGAGAGACTTAGGAAAGAGAATGAGTCATTAAGAAACATACCTTCCACTTCAATATCTTCAATTGATTTTTTTGCTTTAGAAAAAGAAAACAAATGTTTAAAATCCAAAGTTGAAGATTTGAACAAAACTGTTTTCAGTTTTACAAGTGGAAAAGAAAATTTTGAAACGTTGTTAGGAGCTCAAAAAGTTGGGCTAAACAAAGAAGGATTGGGATATGTATCAAAATCCAATACTAAAAAGTCTTCACTTTATCTAGACTTCTTTGTGAAAGCCTCAATGAAAGGAGACACCAAGCAACCAAAATCAAAACCTCATTCTCACTCTCATAACTCAAAACAAACTGCTAATATTATTTGTAATCATTGTGAGAGAAAAAGTCATGTCACATTCAAGTATCCTTTTAGAGGTAGAAGAGGACTTGACAAAAAGGTAGCTTGGATTAGAAAGGAACCCTCTTCCAAGAAATCATATGAGCCAAAGACTATTACTTTTGATGAACTTAAAAGATTGAGAATCCTAACATTATAGAACCCAAAAGTTTTGGGTACCAATAGTTTTATTGCATTGTCATTGTAGGTGTGTTTGAAATCCATTCATAAAAAGGATCAATGGTATTTGGATAGTGGATGTTCAAGGCATATGACCGAAGATAAAGCAAAATTCATCTCCCTCACTCACAAGGATGGTGGCTATGTAACCTTTGGTGATGATAGCAAACGTAAAATTATTGGTAAAGGTAAGATTGGTAATGGCTCTATTACAATTGATAATGTATTGCTTGTTAGTGATTTAAAACATAACTTGCTTAGCATTAGTCAATTATGTGATAATGGTTATTATGTGAATTTTACTTCAAATTCTTGTAATGTTTTGGATAAAAATAAAAGCAATATCCTTGTTGCAAATCGTTTTGGAAATGTTTACATCACAAGTTTTGAAGATTTAGCATATCAAGATGTAACATGTTTTTCGGCTCTACAAGAAACAAATTGGCTATGGCATAGAAGACTTGGGCATGCTAATATGGATTTAATTCAAAAGCTTTCTAGAAATGAACTTGTTTTAGGCTTGCCCAAATCAAATTTTTCAAAAGATAAAATTTGTGATGCATGCCAATTTGGAAAACAAATAAAAGTTAGTTTTAAATCCAAAGCGCATATATCTACATCTAGGCCTTTGGAATTATTACATCTCGATTTGTTTGGACCAAATGATGTAGAAAGTCTTGGTGGTAAACTCTATGCCTTTGTTTTAGTTGATGACTATTCAAGATATACATGGGTTTTATTCCTTGCTCACAAGAGTGATGCTAGTGGCGAATTTATTAAATTATGCAAAAGAATTGAAAACGAACAAGGCCACTCCGTCATTAGTGTGAGAAGTGATAGAGGTAGAGAGTTTAAAAACCAAGACATCGAAAAATTTTGTGATGAACAAGGATACTCACATAATTTTTCAGCTCCCAGAACTTCACAACAAAATGGAGTGGTTGAAAGGAAGAATCGTTCATTACAAGAGATGGGTAGAACCATGCTTAATGAACATAAAATTCCTAGAACCTTTTGGGCGGAAGCGGTTAGCACCGCTTGCTATGTGGGAAATAGAGTGGTTATTAGACCTATTCTAGCCAAAACTCCTTATGAGCTATGGAAAGGTCGAAAACCAAACATTGGTTATTTCAAAGTATTTGGATCTAAGTGTTTTATTTTGAATGATAAATATTATCTTGCTAAATTTGAATCTAAATCCGATGTGGGCATCTTTATTGGTTATTCAACTAATAGTAAAGCATATCGTGTTTATAATAGACATACTCTAACTGTGCAAGAATCTATGCATGTTGTATTTGATGAATCTAATCCATTTTCTTCTAAGATTGTTGTTGATGAGGATGAAAACAGTAAAATGCTATCAAATACAAATGAAGAGCTTGGCAAGCTCAACATTGGTGATTCTACACCAAATGATGCACCCCAAGAGCAACCAAAGGAGAGCTCTTCAAATGAAAAGATGGAACCTTCAAATGAACCTCAAGAGTTGCCAAAAGCTTGGAAATTTGTGAGGAATCATCCAATTGATCAAATAATTGGTGATCCTTCACGCAAGGTGAGTACTCGTTCTAATCTTAGAGATGGTTGCAATCATATTGCATTTTTTTCTCAAATTGAGCCTAAAAACTTTAATGAGGCTGAAAAGGATGAAAGTTGGATTATAGCTATGCAAGAAGAGCTTAATCAATTTGAAAGAAACAAAGTTTGGGAACTTGATTCCTAGACCACATAACCATTCCACCATTAGTACTAAATGGGTTTTTCGAAATAAAAAGGATGGGAATGGTAATGTAGTCAGAAACAAAGCAAGACTTGTTGCCCAAGGCTATAACCAACAAGAAGGCATTGATTATGATGAAACATATGCATTGGTTGCTAGATTAGAAGCCATCCGCATGCTACTTGCATTTGCTTGCCATAAAGATTTCAAACTTTATCCAATGGATGTGAAAAGTGCATTTTTAAATGGTTATATTATGGAGGAAGTATATGTTGAACAACCTCCCGGTTTTGAAAATCACAATTTGCACAATCATGTTTATAAACTTTCAAAAGCTCTTTATGGACTCAAGCAAGCACCAAGAGCATGGCATGAAAGGTTAAGTGGATTTTTGCTTAATAATGGTTTCATTAGAGGCAAAATTGACACTACTCTTTTCATTAAGATTACAAATAGTGATATGCTTATAGTGCAAATTTACGTTGATGACATTATATTCGGAGCTACTAATGATGCTTTATGCAATGAGTTTGCTACATGTATGCAAGATGAATTTGAGATGAGCATGATGGGAGAATTGACTTTCTTCCTTGGACTTCAAATCAAGCAAACACAAAATGGCATCTTCATCAATCAAGCCAAATATGTAAAGGACATGTTGAAGAAATTTGGTATGGAAAACGCTAAGCCAAGCCCCACTCCTATGAGTACTTCAACAAAGCTTGATGGTGATGAACATGGTAAGAAAGTAGACCAAAAGCTCTATCGAGATATGATTGGTAGTTTACTTTACTTAACCGCTAGTAGACCAGATATCATGTTTAGTGTATGCTTGTGTGCTCGCTTTCAAGCTAATCCTATGGAATCTCACTTGCTTGCTGTTAAGCGTATTTTCAAATATTTGATTGGTACATGTGATTTAGGATTATTTTACCCTAAGCATGTTCCTTTTGTTATTGTAAGTTATTCAGATGCTAATTTGCCGGTTGTAAAACCGATAGGAAGAGTACTAGTGGCACTTGTCATTTTCTTGGCCACGCGCTTGTCTCTTGATTTAGCAAGAAACAAACTTCAGTATCTCTTTCCACAACTGAGGCTGAATATATTGCAGCAGGAAGTTGTTGTGCTCAAATCTTGTATATGAAACAACAACTTGAGGACTTTAAGGTCACACTTGATCACATCCCCATTAGATGTGACAACACTAGTGCTATCAATATTTCTAAAAATCCATGTTTGCACTCACGCACAAAACACGTTGAAATTAGGCACCATTTCATAAGAGACCATGTGCAAAGAGGAGATGTTGAACTTGAATTTGTAGGCACAGACCATCAATTGGCAGACATCTTAACGAAACCTCTCAATGAGGATCGTTTTGGCACTATTCGACGTGATCTTGGTATATATAGACCTTTAGACATTACATGATCTTCTTACTACACTTTATGTATTCATTTGTTGAGGGGAAGCATGTCTCAATTTATATGTGTGTGTGTGTGTATGTATATATATATATATAAATTTGTATTTTAAATTAAAATAAAATATTGCATTTCTCATAAAAAAAAAATTTTTTACACACTTTTTGTGGGGCGATCCCGAGGAGAAGGAGCTGCTACACAAATCTTTTGGACTTCAACCAAAAGCTTCTCTTGAGTCCCTTGAATCTGGTCATTATATTGTTCTAGCTTCTTAAGCCTTGGATCCAACTCATTGGCATATGAATCTGTTAGAAATTTTAAATCTGTATTCTCCTTCTTCAAGATCCTATTCTTCTTCTTCATCCCAGCAATTAACTGTTGTAGAACTTGAACTTGAAGAGTTAATCGCTCAACATCTGTCATTCTAGCTCGCATGCGCTGGACCATATTGGCAACTGAATGGGTAGCCCTTATACAAAGGGTCATGGACTCGTTCACAGCATCTGCATCAGACCTTTGGGAAAATCTGTTATCCCGAGGAACAATGATAGGTCGAGTATAAGCCACATTTGGTTCATTCAAGTCAGGAATGTTGTGAGAACATTGGGAAGCCATTGAACAAGCTCGGAAAAGATGAAATCACAATTCAGAAAGTTGAAATTTTTTTTTGAATGATTGAAAATCTTGAATTCATCTGAGATTTATGAAATGGTTAGAATCCAGCAATCACTACTATACCAGCCGACTTTTCAGCGTGAATTCTGGTTTTTTTTTTTTCAAACGAAATCACATCTTTTTAGAAAATTCAGACTTTTTCAAAAGAAAAATCCAATTTTTTCAAACGCACAGACGTTTTTCAACAGCTTTGTCAGATTTCGTATTTCAAAAATTTCAAATCAGTTTGACTTTTTGTCCATATACGTGATTTCTTTTTCTTATAAATTTGAGCTTCTTCCTTCATTTTACTCACTCAAATCTCAATCTCATCTTTTGATTCTCTATTTTTTTTTTTCAAAATGCAGCATTATGTATTGATTCATGAATATTTTTCTCATTTTCTTTCATTACATAGAGCTTACATCAAATGTTTTGGCTTGATCCTATTTGTTTTATTCTCGGACACATCAAAAGCTCAGCTTTCTTTGATCATGTTTCTCAGAAGCATAATTTTTTCTCATCACATATCTAAGAATTGTGATGACTTCTGTCTCCACTGTCACTTGTGATAGTAGAAACAATATCACTCTTCTTCATGTCCATTTACAAAGCCACCTACAAGCAGCCAACAAGCTTCCCTATAACAGCCTTCATGAGAAACTCTATTGAATGCTCATTCTCTTCTGTCATATATCATGGCTAAATGAGTTGTACTAAGAGTTCCTCTTTTTTACAGTGTTCGTTGATCCAATCTTTGCTTTCCTCATCTCCTTGAGAACATCAGAGATTAATCATCATCATCATTCCACCTATTATCATCAATGCTCTTAATCTTCTATTTGAACGATTAGGATGCAAAATATCCGGTTGCACCATGAGATCATTTACACACCATAATTCCTAAGAGTGTCGGCAAGCCGACACCCTCCGTGATAAGTGGATCTCGGTCTCTCTCTTTTTCTACCCACAAATAATTGCTGAAGAGAGGATTTTATAAAGAGACCAAAGAAGAGAATCGGAAGGGAAGCTGAAATCGATCCAGTCACTAGCAACTTCCCGTCGATTCCTTAATCTTCTTGAGCAAAAGCTCAATGAAGGTTAGCTCTGCAACCGAATCATACTAAAAACTCTCTGCCATCCATGGAGAAATCGTATCAATCGGCGACTTGTTCTTTCTTGGTAAGTATAGATCTCTGCTAATCTCATGAGTATGGATCACAGTCTATGTCCCTTAAATATAATTTGTCATGAGATGACTATAAATCTCTGCTAATTATATTTGAGGGAGGTTTTAAATTATCACCATTTCTAGATTGTCCGTTCCATATTCAAGAACATATTCTTTTGAGGTTAATTCCGTTTGGCATACAAAAATATGTAAAAAAGTATGAGAGGCATCCTCAAAGTACATCTTCAAGCTCTTCATATTCTAATACATATTCTTTGGAATGAAAAGATTGAGCCAAACTTCCTCAACCGATGACAAAGAAAATATCTTTCAGAATATTCTCTTCAGTCCTAACTTCAGTTGGCTCGCAACTCTTTGTCAAGAGCATAAGATGGCAGCTAACACTTCATCGTCCGACGATAATGAAGTTCGCGACTCTATTATGGAATGAAGCTTCATCGGTCCGTTTAGCTTTAAACATTGATGTATCAGTTCAAGGTTTACGCTGTGGAAATTCTATCTTTTCGGATTGCATATTTTTCTTGCTCTTGTTCACCGCTTTTTGTTGACGACAAAAGGGGGAGAAATATGTATATGGTAAAATTATTGTTGTCTTGCCTTGGCTATATTGTCTTGAAATTGTTGTCTTATCTTGGTTATATTACAAAATTTACATAATTGTTTGTCATCATCAAAAAGGGGGAGATTGTTAGCCTAAATGGTTCCAATCCAGCATATGTTATATGGTTTTAATGATAACAAACATTTGCCGCTGCGTTATCTAAATATCTTGTGCTTAAATATTAAATTTGTAAGACAGATTTTCAAGATAGACAGGAGCAAACAAATGGACAACAAAATCCATGAATTGGAGGCTCAAGTATTGAAGATGTTACTATTCCCAGAAAATTGTTTTTCCCTGTGTAAAATTTGGCTAAGTATGAAAAATGAATTTTTGATATACTGAGTTTTCCAAAATAATTTTTGGCGGTAATTGATCCCTATATACTCATTAACTGAGTACAGCCTTGAGGTAGCTTTTATACGTGTTATATAATACCTTACTCGATAGATCAATTTTTGATACTGTTCACGAAAATTATTTTTTGTACTAAAATTGATTTTCTACATTTTGATTTATTGGGAATTTGATTTTCTAGTATTTTCCATTGAATCCAAATGGGGGGTATGTTATATGTAAATAAGTGTTCTGCAGGAATAGTTGGCAGGTTGCTGTTGGAGTAATTGTCAAAGCTGCTGCTGCAACATTTGACATTGTGAATGCTGATTCAAACATGGCTGCACCTCCAAACGGATTTGTTGCATTTTTCAAACCAGTTTGAATCTGCAGATTGCCAAGACGCTCCTCCTAGACGCTCCAACATATAGCTGATTTCTAAGGCTATAAATACACTTGCCATGAAGCTTAATTCTACATCCAATTATATACACTATTGCAGCTTACAAGTGTTCATCATTTTTGAGTGATTCAATATTGTATTTCTCTCTATGAGCAAATTAGTTTAAATCTTTGAGAGATATTATTGAGAGCGTATTTGATGTATTCTCAGTGTTGTTGAGAATCATATTGGTGGTCATCCATATTCACTTGTATTTCTTGTGAGTTTAAGGTTTTGTATAAACCTTGTTTGGTGAGAGTCTTCCACTGTGAAAGAAGGCTGTGTAAAGGTTTAAATCTCCACCGGAAGTGAGATTGATAGTGGATTAATCCTTGAGACGGAGATCTTGAGGCGTGGACGTAGGCGGAGACCGAACCACGTTAAAGTCCTTGTGTTTGAATTTCTCTAACTCTATCTCTTGCATTTAAATTTATTTACTTGTTTTATATTTTGCTGAGTTGAGATTTAATCTTGCATTCTAGTTATTAAAATTTTGAGTTTTCAAAAGCACTCTATCCGATTTTTAAATTAGTTTTTAAATTGCCAATACTCTATTCACCCCCCCTCTAGAGTATATTTTGGGCTAACAATCTTCAACTACTATCTATTCTCATTCGGATAAGACTCCTTCTTTGGCTTGATAATCATCCTCCAAGAGTGAAGAGTTTGGATGGCAACAAACTCCTTAGAACATGCATTCCTGATTGGCTTCGAACTCCTTGAAAACTAATCCAATTCTAGCCAATTTATCTTTGGCTAGAATTAAAGAATTTAATTAAAACCAATTTACTGGCCATCGAATGGCCCGGTTAAAAAATGGATTAACATACCCCCCGAACTCTTGTAAAAAATTGAGAATTAATTTTTAAAAGAGTTTATTCAAATGGCAATTTTTCTTTTTATTTAATTTTTGGCCTTACTCTTGATTATTGCTGGAACCATCGAAACACCACCATGAACTCATCCTAATTTAGCCACGGATTGGCTTTATGAACTCATGGTTGTGGAATGATTTTTTAACCCTTTCATTGAATCATGAACTCACATTAAAATAGCCATGATTGTCTTTATAAATTCACGATCTTTTGAAATTTTCTTTTTTCTTGGTGGTGAAAAATGTATGACAGCAGTACCTTTAAACAGTGTCCAAATTTTCTAAAAAAATATCCACAACGAATTCTTCTTTGAAATTTTGTACAGTGGAAACACACATGCCAATGAATTCATCCATAAAATTTCATAAATTTTGAGCCAATCTAACTAGGTTCGAAGTACCCTTAAAGTTCAGTTATCTTTGCTGGAAAACGCAAGACAGAACCGACCTATTAGCAGTGTTCGAATTTTTAAAACATAAACATAAAATATTTTTCAATGAAATTTTACATACTGAAAATAGACTTGAAAAGGAACATGTGTAAAAAAATTGCATAAATTTTGGACAAGTCTAGGTATGTTCAAATGACCCCTTAAGTCAGGGTACATGCTGTAGCAAAAATTTCCAGCACGTTTTGGGTTGTAGAAAAAATCACTTCGATGTATGCAAACCATCTTCAAATGACATGAAATTTTGTGGAGTTCAACTTCAATAAGTTAAGAAGTCATAGAAACAAACAGAATTCATAAATAATTTTTCTAGAATTAATTATGAATTTCCTAAGAAAACTAGTCAAGTTGTCAGGATACCAGTAAACTGAAAAAAAAAAAAAATCTTAGCCATTTGTTTGGCTATTTACTTGGCCATTTCGAGGTCAATTATTTTGGCCAAGCTACTGAATCAACTTAATTACCTTTGATAAAAACTCTTCAACAATAAAATTTTGATTAGATCATCCTTTTTGATGCTAATTTGATGAGCTCCACAAATCCAATTTGGATATGAAACTACCCATATAAGATGGGTGGTTTTCTTGTTTTGTTCGAACTAAGCACCCTCTTTGGCAATACCAAAAATTTTGTGATGGTCCAAAGTAATTGGCGGAGGTTCCTTGAAAATAAAATCAACATGCAGTGGTTCATTTAAATGCTTCCACTCATGTAAAATTGAATTATGGCCATCTTTTTGGCCATCCCCTATTTCGTTAACCACCAAATTTTGGTCATCAACTCTATAGTTTTGGCCACATTTTCGGTCAACGGTTCTTGCATCAACAAATAAATTTTGGCCATCTTTTTCATCATTTTTGTCATCATAACCATTATTTTGGTCATCACAACCATGAACATTGTTATGACCCTCAATTTGTTCGGTTCTAACAACACTATTTTCACTTCGAACCTCTATAGTACCCTCCCGAGTTTAACTTAGGCACTTCCGTTTGTTTTTCAGCAGGCCTTATAAATATTTCTCTTTCATGGTACCCCCGAATGTCTCCTCAATGTGGTTTTCCCTTTAAAACCATCATTCGATATTTTT
Source organism: Hamamelis virginiana (assembly GCA_017140935.1). Lineage (NCBI taxonomy): Eukaryota > Viridiplantae > Streptophyta > Magnoliopsida > Saxifragales > Hamamelidaceae > Hamamelis > Hamamelis virginiana. The sequence goes on along the minus strand of JAESVK010000656.1, from coordinate 780,527 downwards.
ATTTGACTTTCTATATTGCTAGAAATATTTTCTAGTGATGGCCTAATGGGTTTTGATGATCCTCTAGAAGTTCTTTACCCCCCGAGGGTAATCTATCTAGGATCATAGCTCTGTGTCTTTCGATAGCCTTTTCTATATTGATCCTATTTTGATTTTCTATGTTGTTAGCGGCTCCTTAGGCTGTTCTGACCTTTCTATTAATTATTGCACTATTTCACCTGTCTATTTTTAGCTAGATTCTATTAATTGATGTAGCCTTTCACCTGTCTGTTGTGAGTTAGATTCTAGCCTTGCACTAGTTTGCTGCGAGCTAGATTCTAACATTGCACTAATTTGCTGTGTGTTAGCTTTTAGTCTTGCAATTATTTGCTGAAACACTGTGTTTGTTTGCAGAAGTATTGCTTCCATCCTTGCAAAAGGATCATTTCCTCTCACTGGGTGGTCGGTTTTGGAGTCGCTAAACTCGAGACTAGCTCCACTAGCCATTTCGTTGTTGGCCTGTAAGGATTCAGCTTGCTTATTTCTAGTGTTAGAAGCCATTATACTTGACTTGTCCCACCGGGCGTGCCAAAATGTTGATAATTTTTTTTGCTTTTAGGAATTCGAATCGATGACGTTCGAATCAAATATCAAAATTCAAATCAAGTGATGAGGTTCGAGCCTCAATTAAGAGGACTTTTTAGGGAAACAGATCAAGTCAATTAATCCCAACAATTTATAAACAAACTTCATGCATAAAAATAAAATAAAATAGAGAAAGGAGAAGAATGTGAAGGTGAAGTGAAAAATAAAAGGAAAACTTTATTAATGACTAACCACCACACAAATAAAATGTTCGTCAGTACGGCTCGAACTACCCTCAAGCCTTTTGAAATAAAACCACTACTTTCCTCCAAGAACAGCTTCGAACTACCTCTCGAACCACAAATACTTCAAATCAAGGAGCCTTCGATGTGAAGCCACATGCAACCAAGCAGCATCAAAGACAAAAGGAATCCCCCATACCCCAAGTTAGGGTAAAAGAGATGGATGCTCTTTAATTCATCGGTTGAGTTGATGTGTGTTGAGAGAGAGGTCATCTGTTGGTCTTCAGGCCTTTATTTATAGACTTCTAAGTAGAAGTCTCCTAATTTGCTTCAACTAGTTGTTGGATCATCTTCATATTCAAGCTGGATCATCATCTACAAGCTGGATCATCTTCAACTATTCAAGCTGGATCATCTTCAACTACTATCCATTCCCATCCGGATAAGACTCATTCTTTGGCTTGATAATCATCCTCCAAGAGTGAAGAGTTTGGATAGCAACAAACTCCTTAGAACATGCATTCCTGATTGGCTTCTAACTCCTTGAAAACTAATCCAATTCTAGCCAAATTAGGACTTTTGGTTATTGAAATGATAGTTTTGGCATTGCAACTAATAATATAATATTGGAAGGCCCATAAGAGGGCATTCATGGATCGGAGCGCCATTAGCGCTGCCCGTAAAGGTATTGTATCAGGAAAATTAAAGACGTACAAGCCTTCTCCTAGCTACATGAAAAAGCCATTTATATGAGACGAGCCATACTTGACCTGATTTGTGATTCATAGTCAAGACATGACCCTTACTGGAACCCATTCTTCACCATTCAGGTGGCTGAATGCTGCTCCACAAAGAGTGTGAAACACTCCATTAGAGAGGAGTTTCCCTCTATTTAAGGATAACCCTTCTACCAATACAGTATGGCATCTCCTCTCAAAACACTTATTTCAGTTATTCTATCATGCTAAGAATCAACTTTGGCTTCAGAGCTTTCTTAAGTAGGCTACATATCGGGACTCAGCTATGCTCCTTAGGTTTGTTGCTAGGAATTCAGCTATGTTAGTTACGCACTTGAAGGGATGGAGGAAAAGAAAAAAACTTATTTTCATTTATGAATGTGGTACTAACTCTCAATGTTGTTAAACCCAGACTGGCCCGACCAGTTCAACTGGTTGAATCGTGAATCGGCCCCCTAACCGGATGGGTCAATCCCCAAAAATCCATATAATGCAAAAACTGGCCTATTTTGGAAAAACCAGTTGACCCGCTAGTTCAACGAGTTTGCTCACAGGCCAATAAACCGGATGGTTTTTTCACATCATTATAAAACCACTCAAAATGACTAAGTTGCCCCCAAAATTCTTTAAGTTTCCGAAAGTCTAAGAGGGTAAAAAAGTAAATCTAACTAAAAAAAACAACCCAAAAGAGCTGCTAAGGCACCAATCTCACATTTTATATATATATATATATTTACTTTAGAAGACACCATCTCAATCATCAATTTACCGATTTTTTTATTTTTATTTTTGCTTAATATCCCTCCATTAATACAATAATACCCAAATCAAATCCCTTTACTCTAATATATGTCTTGATCATTCAAAGTAAATAAATAAATAAATAAATCTACTACATAAATTATGTTGTTTTCTCTAAGTTGAGCGTGCTCTATTATAGTATTACTTTACTTCCTCTAATGTGAGTGAATAAAATAATTATATTTATTTTATTTTGCATAAATAAATATATTTAAGATGTCATGATGGCGTCACAGTTCAACCCGATTAACCCAACGGTTGAACTCGTAGACCCTTAACCCAGTTATCTAGCCGGTTCGTTGAACAGTCCGGGTTTTAAAACATTGCTAATTGTTTGAAAAACTTGTTTACAATAGGTACTATTTTGAAGAAGAAAAAAATTAACGTTTTTTCACAATGACATTAATTTTTAAAAAATGGACTGTTGGATCATTATGATTTTCCACATACATGGCTGTGAACCAGCCAACCTGAATTGGGAGGCCCTCTCGTTCACTCTTGGGGGGGGTTTATCTTGAGTGGATTGTGGATAATGTTTATCCGTCTCGATTTATCATTCTCTATTATCCACATTTATCATTCTCTATTATCCACTCAAGATAGGGTTTTTGAAAAAGAATAGGAGTTTTGTAAAAACTAGGAGTCGTCACCTTATTTTTAGGGAACAAGGAAACCACAAAAAAGAGTTTTATTTTCAATAAAACATTGACCCCATTTTTTGGAAAAGCATGGTCTTTTGAATCAAAGTAGGATTCGGGGGCTAGGTTGCGAAGTGGGAAGGTTCCAAGGAACTCCTTATAGGCACCCACCTCGCCCTAATTAAAGGTCTCCTAATTAGATTTGGGCTTTATCAAAATCTTTTCAAAACAATCCTAACATATCTAATCAATCACAAAATATGATATATAATATATAGTACAAAAGTATACACAATCCTAAGGGTCTTAGGAGACTAGAAGTCAACCTAAGATTGGACTTGCGCCCTATTGACTGCCTACGTACCTTATCAATTGCTTGACAAAGATCAAAGTCAATGTAGTTCGATTACATAGGACTCTCATATTGTAACAAACCACATAATCGTAGATATTCTATCTTATCTTGGACTCTAGCTTCGAGAGTTTGAGTTGGATCAAAACACTTGTTATGAGCGATGGAATTTCATTCCATTTTGAATTCTTTCAAAATCACTTTTAGAATTGTTCTCGAAGTAGAATCCTAGGTAAAATAGAACTCTATTCTTTTTGTAATTCTTACAACAAAGAAGAGTCCTAAGTGGGGTCAAGTGACCCCCTTAATCCTAGGATTTCTAGCTAATCCTAGGTTAGTCTAGATATCTAAAACACTAAGGTATGCATGCTGGAATTTCTGGAAAATAAATAAAAAAAATATAATCAAGAGTGCAAACAAATCCTCTTGATTCCTCATTCAATCATCAAATATCATTCAATCTCAATCAAATGCACTTTCTTAAATCAAAATTTGAAAGAAAATGAGTCAAAATAGGTCAAAATAGGCCAAAAATGGCCAAAAATAGTCAAAATTGGGCCTATTGGGCTTAAAAAGTCAAAATTGGTCAAAATTGGGCTTAAAAATGGATGACCATTCAACTAAGGATGGCCAACCATCCATGGAGGACGGCCAGTCGTCCCTTGGTGGACGGCCACCCGAGCCTTCTTCCTTCCATTTAGGTGCCTTAAGCCCCATTTGCATATCACTTTAAATTTAACCCATTTTGAGACTTTCTCTCTCTAGAATTTTTCAATTTCTCTCAAGATTCATCAAATTTGATTTCATTCCATTCAAATTCATCTCCTAAACACCTCAAGTGTTGCTAATCATCTTAATTTGTGAATCAAAAACCTATGATTTCATCATTGCATTTCAAATTTGGGGATCTAGAAAACCAAATACACATATACCCATTTTCTTCAAGTTCATCTTCTACCTACATTCATGGCAAATAGGTATGAATCAAAGTACCCATATATGAAGATGAAGAGTTATAAGGCACCATCTCATGATCCCAACAACTCAAGCTTGCTATTGGAGCCTAATGATCATCTCTCTCACATTCACACCCTACAAGAGGTGAGCTTACTTTCTATGCTTTCTTATTGAATCATTGATGTCTAGATGCTTCAATATTGATATTTGGATATTGTTTGATGACTTGTGTTCATGAAATTTGTATTTGGCAAAGCTTGGGAGCCCCATTTCACTAGCTTTACAAGCTTGAAATATTGCCCACCAAGTGTTTGATAAAATTCCCAAGAGATTATAATTTGATTTTTTGATTTAAATTTCTCATGCCATGATTCAAATATGTTTCAAACATCATTTGGATACTTTCAAAAACTTCATGACAAGTTTTCACAATCATTTTCAAAAATGTGCATACTAGGTGTTTGATAAAATGCTTAAAAGTAGGCAATTTTCAATTTTTCAACTCAATTCATCATACCATGCTTTTTCAAATATTTTCAAAATAATCATATCATGATATGTTTTCAAAATACTTTAAGTAATGCACATATCAAAAATTTGCATGAATTAAGACTTAGCTTATTATTGCATAAAGTGTCATTTTCATGATTTTTAAATAATTTTATCTCAAAACTTATGCTAAGTATTTATTTCATGATTTTCAAAATTCTATTCTCTTGAGATTTTCATTTCCAATTCAATTTCCATGAAAAGGAGTCATATGGCATTTTAAATGAATTATGCTAATTCTTGATGTAAAATTGAAAATACCAATATTAACTACATTAATTATGGTACATATTTTTTTGAATAACTCACAATTGACAAATTATTTGACAAATAAAATTTGAACATTTTTTGAAAATGTGCCATTTTGTGAGTTAATTTTGTATTCTTAATTCAAAGAATTAGCATAACTTATCTTTTATCCATTAATCTTTATCTTTACAGCCAGAGTTCGACATCAGGACTCGGTCCTCTTTACAGGGTATCATTGGATGGTGGGCTAAGATGGACACTCTCCAACCGTATGTCAAAGCCACTATCAGAAGACTTGGTTTTGGAGATTTCATAGACTCACTATGGGTTGACACTATGGATCGACAAGCCCTCATGGCCTTATCTGAGCTTTGGTGGGACACCACCAATACTTTCCACTTTGAGTTTGGGGAGATAACTATGACTCCCCTTGACTTCACCATGATCACAGGACTTTCCATTGGGGGTCGCCCTTTGGATTTTTACAATGATGCTAGCAAGAATTTGACCTATTTGGATACCTTTCTTGGGGCAGGCGATATTGAGATTGTGAAGAGATCAGTTCGCCGAAACACTCTTCTTACCACATTCAGCAATATGCCTGAAGGAGCAGATCCCGATTACATCGTGCGGGCTTTCCTTTTGTACTTATTTTCATGCACCCTTTTTGCAGGTACTGCTAATTTGGCACCTCTAGGCTTCCTTGCTTGTTTGGAGGATATTGATACCATTTCTCAGTATGACTGGGGTGGTGCTGCCTTGGCCACCATGTATAGGACCATGTGCTATCGGTCTCGAGGGGTATGCACTGACTTTGGAGGCATGAGATTCATTTGAGAGGTATACTCACTTATCTTAAGAAAATATCACAAATTTCCCTCTACTTATCCTCTAACAATGCATATATTCTGCAGGTATGGGCCCATGAGTACCTCAATCTAAATAGCCTAACCTCGATTGCCAATGACTTCTCTTGGCCAACCCTTGCCCGATATGCCCCGGATCGGCGAGTGACTGCCATTGCTCATAGGCATGATTATGCTTATATTCGTGCCTTTCTTGCATGGTTGCGCTCTAATAAGGTAATCATCTTCATTCCTGCTTTCTTTTCTCAATGCTTAAACTTTCTCTAATATACCCTGTCCTCAGGTTAAGTGGAATCCTTGGCGTCATTGGAGGGGTACCATGCATGCTCAACTTAACTCTGTGATTGAGATGTCACATAAGATAATTCTGTTTGAGAGGCCTTCTGGCAGGTATTGGTACCTTAGGGAAAGAGTGCGTGCTCAGCTTTGTGGGTCATATTCAGTTGCTCGCGTACCTCATGCACCTCCTCCCTCTATGAGACATACTGACAGATTGACAGACCATGCCTTAGCAGATGCTATGGGTGGTGTATTTGCGGATGGTTTCCATCGTCTGCATGAGGATTATCGCGCATTCTGTCAGCATTCTCTGATGCGTCCCTTAGTGTCAGGGTTTCCACCGACTGAGGTATTGAACTTCCCCTTGATTGCTTTACCTCTTTTCTCATATATTATTCCTCATATCTCTTTATTTGATAGGGCCATCGAGCCCGATGACATGCTTCCCATCCTACAGCTACTGTGGCTCCTAGTGAGGGCGAGTCTTCATCCTCTACTCCTTCTTTGTCACCTATCCCTTGGCAGGTGCAAGTCATTGAGGATGACAGCTTTGTTCAGAGACCAATCACTCGAGTGCCTTATAACGAATATCCACATATTGATCCTTCTTACACTTTGGTAATCATCATACTTTCACCTTTTGTCATATGTAGCTTTTTTTCTTTTATCATTTTGAATCTTTTGACCTTTCAGGTGCCTGTACCATATGCTGAGGAATTGTTGGCATATAATGCATCATTGACTAGGGAACTTCAAAGTATGAATCTTGATGCACATAATGCAAACATAGCTGCACGAGTAATTCTCTCTCAACTCTTTCAATCACTAGTGATCTCATTCTTCATCAATCTTACCTAATCTTTGGGTTTGCAGGCTTCAAGCCATCCTTCACAGGAGCACCATGGATCAAGAAGGGATCACGAGGCATCGGGTTCACGGGGAACGAGGAAATCATCCCGGCGAAGATGATTTTGTACTGTTAGGTCTATAGGAGGCCTGCTTAGGGTTTTCTATGTAACTTTTCTCTATGTATGCACTAAAAACCCTAATTGGCATGTAATTATATCCTAATGAGAATACAAATATGTTTCAATTGCTTTTTTGGTTCAATTTTAACCCAAAAATTGTCAAAACTGACGAAAATTGAGCGAAAAGTCAAACCGGGCGTCAAAAAGTCTCGAAAAAATCAAAATTAGGAAAAATTTGAGATCAGGGATGGATGACCATCCCTCCATGGACGGTTGGCCGTCCCTAGGGGGATGGTCATCGACCCCGGTTCCCAAATTTTGAATATTTTGACATTTTTTAAACTTTTTGAGAGTCCTACTTCGCCTCTAACTCGATTTCTTTGCCAAAAAGCTATAAAAGCACACCTCTAGGCTCATTTTCATTACCCTAAACACAATGGAAGCTCTCAAGTTGATTATCAACCTATTCATAACAAGAATACGGGCAGAAGATAAGAGGGTGTTCGAACGATTCGGCTTGTCTTCATGGTTCTTTCCCTGTCATGTGAAGCTTGAAGACAAACTTCTCAACTCTATGATCCATTTCTGGGACTCTGATCTTCATGTGTTTCGTTTTAACTATGAAGAGGTATGTCCTTTATTTGAAGAACTTTGTGCCTTGATGAATATCTCTGTTAATGGTCCTTTCATCTTTCCTACCATTCGTCGAGGTTATTTCCAAACCTTTTCTTCTCTCTTTGAACTCTCACCTAGGGAAGCTTCTTCATATATCCATGAAAACTCCATTGATCTTCTCAAACTAGCTTCATTTTTCTTGAGGGAAGGAGGAAAACCACTAGCTCTTCATAGGCCTACCCAGTATGCACTCGCCTTATGCATAGTGGGTTGTTTTCTTGTTTCAAATGGAACCATTTTCGTACCCATCGAAACATGTGAACTCATTCTGCCATTGTCACAGTCTCATAACATCATCCCTTTGGTGCTAGCTGAAACTCTAAATGGGCTTGACTACTTCCATTCCAACTCTGCTTCTTGCATTAGGGGTAGCCCCATTCTCTTTCAGATGTGGTTAGCTGAGAGACTCAAGCTGATTACTCCTCTCGATGGGCCCAAACACTTGTCCCATACCTATTGTTCGCGTAAGCTTTTGTTTCTTGAGCATCGCTCGATTCAGGATATGATTATCTTTTTCTCTTCTCTGACTTGGGAGGATATTTAGTGGCATGTGGCCATATGGGATTGTGGTGAAGAGTATGTACTACACACTTCGGGATGTTGTCAAGTGAAGCTTATGGGCCTAAAGCATACATCATTTTACTGGGTTTCTCGTGTACTTCGCCAAATGGGCCGTGCTCAAATCAATATCCCTCTCAAAAGGCATGTTCATGGGGTTGAGGCGGCTACTCCTTCTTTGGTATCTTGGGCTATGAAGAAATGGGCTTCAGGTTTATGTATGAGTCAGGTAGGAGATCGCAATGGGCCTTTTAGGCTTAATGGGGAGTATCGGTGTAACGCCCCAACCTAACAATCGTACCGACCCTTCCGGATAGGTCAACTGCAGCAGCAGCTTTGACAATTACTCCAACAGCAACCTGCCAACTATTCCTGCAGAACACTTATTTACATATAAACATTTAAGTAATTACTTTTACTTTCATTTACTTAAGTTTATAATGTAAATAAGGAAGTACCCCCCATTTGGATTCAATGGAAAATACTATAAAATCAAATTCCCAATAAATCAAAATGTAGAAAATCAATTTTAGTACATAAAAAAATTTTCGTGAACAGTGTCAAAAATTGATCTATCGAGTAAGGTATTATATACCACGTATAAAAGCTACCTCAAGGCTGTACTCAGTTAATGAGTATATAGGGATCAATTACAGCCAAAAATTATTTTGGAAAACTCAGTTTATCAAAAATTCATTTTTCATACTTAGCCAAATTTTACACAGGGAAAAACAGTTTTCTGGGAATAGTAACATCTTCAATACTTGAGCCTCCAATTCATGGATTTTGTTGTCCATTTGTTTGCTCCTGTCTATCTTGAAAATCTGTATTACAAATTTAACATTTAAGCACAAGATATTTAGATAACGCAGCGGCAAATGTTTGTTATCATTAAAACCATATAACATATGCTGGATTGGAACCATTTAGGCTAACAAAGATGATCCAGCTTGAATAGTTGAAGGTGATCCAGCTTGTAGATGATGATCCAGCTTGAAGATGAAGATGATCCAACAACTAGTTGAAGCCAATTAGGAGACTACTACTTAGAAGTTTATAAATAAAGGCCTGAAGACCAACAGATGGCCTTTCTCTCAACACACATAAACTCAACCGATGAATTAGAGAGACCCTAACTTGGGGTATGAGGGATTCGATCCTTTTGTCTTTGATGCTGCTTGGTCGCATGTGGCACCGCATCGAAGGTTCATTGATTTGAAGTATTTGTGGTTCGAGCGGTAGTTCGAAGCTGTTCTTGGAGGAAAGTAGTGGTTTTATTTCAAAGGGCTCGAGGGTAGTTCGAGCCGTACCGACGAACATTTTATTTGTGTGGTGGTTAGTCATTAATAAAGTTTTCCTTTTATTTTTCACTCCACCTTCACATTCTTCTCCTTTCTCTATTTTATTTTATTTTTATGCATGAAGTTGGTTTATAAATTGTTAGGATTAATTAACTTGGTTTGTATTTCTAAAAAGTTCTCTTAATTGAGGCATTTGAACCCTATCACTTGATTTGAATTTTGATATTTGATTCGAACCTCATCGATTCGATTCGAATTCCTAAAAGCGAAAAAAGTGATCAACAAATTCAAAATAGTAATGTGAGTTGAATATTTTGATAAATCAATCGTTGGATTAGATATGTTTCTTACGTGTATCGTGCATACCAAAAATAGTAGTAAAAGATCCAGGCCTATAATATTTATTTGTTTTTCATAAACTAACCGTTGGATCTCTATGATTTTTGTTATGCACGACATATATAAGAAATATATCTAATCCAACAGTTGATTTCTCAAAATATTCAACTCACATTACTATTTTTAGTTAAATTAGCTAAAATTAGGACTTTTGGTTATTGAAAGGGTAGTTTTGGCATTGCAGTGATATAATTTTGAAATGTGAGCGCCAAAAGAGCTGCTCCACCTTTTTTACTTCCCCAAAGCTAACTTTCTCAATAAACAAAGTGGAGAGTATGGGTAATATATGAAGTCCGCATGATGACACTAATGATTAAAAAGTTTAAGGCCTCATTTGGTTCTTACATTTGACTTGCTTAGTTTCAGGACCCTAGTAGTGTTCAAGGGTGCAAATGGCTCCCACAACACCAGTTTTTTATAGTCG
>JAESVK010000656.1:755410-769868 GCA_017140935.1 Hamamelis virginiana | reverse complement strand
TTTTTTTTTTCCTTTTTTTTTTTAATTATAAAAATAGACAGTTGGATCACTGTAATTTTTGACATGCATATCATGTATAAGAAGAGTATATAATAATAATTTAAAAAAAAACTGACAATTGGATTACAGTAATTTTTGGCATGTATGACATGTATAAGAAGAGTATATAATCCAACAGTTAATTTTCTAAATTTTATTTTTAATTGACCCTAAACAGGTCTCCTTATAGAACTTTACATAAAGTGCATAGTCTTAGACTCCTAAATAAGTTTGAAAGTAAAAAATAAAGACTACTTGATATTATTAACTGATGAAATGCACTTCGAGAAAGCTTGCAAATTTAATATGTGATGCTTAAGGCTCATCCAATCAGGTGCTTGCCTCCGATGACAAGTCAATTAGTCGTTGTGCTTGATCTATATCATATGTGGTCCCAAAAAAAAGTGTTATATTTTTGTGATGCATGGGAAACTTATGATCAATTATGTTTTCATTAAGATTTTTTGGAAAATTTGAAGGAATTGAAGTAGAAGAATTACCATGAATTTGACAGTAATATAAAAAGAAAAAAAGTTTATGAAATCATTTGGCATGCATCAGTGGAATGGTAGATAGAGCATTCCAAAGATGGAAGAGAGAGAGAGAGAGAGACATGAATGGTAGATATCTTTTTAGGTAGATATTTTAAGATGGTAGTATGATGCGGACGAGAATCCAACCATCGCTATCTCACAACGCAATGGAAAGTAATTATATATGAATCAAATAAACGATACGACTCTAACTAGACATTAAGTGGGTTGTCAAACTACGAGCAAAAAGTAGAGAAGAAGATTAAAGATCACACAAAGACAACTCCAATAACAATATGTTTATTAATCAAAGAAGAGATGAATCATTCTTCCACCATTAAAAACATTTTAGAGACAATTATAGGAAACCCTAATGAACCCTAGTTAACTCTTACTAAAATAAGGACTGTAATAGAAAGAAAACAACCAAGATATGATCAATATCTCCAAACAATCTAGATATGAACAATATCTCTCCTAACAAATGAAGACTCTACTAATAAAAAGAACCGATAATTGGCCAAAAGTCTCATTTTATAGATCTTCATTGCATAAAGTCCTCTCATACTTTTTTTTTTTGATAAGTTCTATTTATAAAAAAAATTGTTGGCTAAGGTCCTATTATTCTAAAATTTATTTTTTTTAGTGACAAATGTACCCTTGATTTTCCTCAATCCTGCATCATCCTTCAACCCAACAAACTCTATCATCAAAACTGGATTTTCGCCAAAGAAGAAGACGGAGATGAGTCCGGCGAACATTAGTCCAGTGAACATCACTCCAATGAAGATCAGTCCAGATCTCTCTCTCTCTCTCTCTCTCACAAACACACGTAAACCGATCTAGCGTCACGTTGAATGTCGAACTTGCTGGAGTTGCCAGCGTCAAGCTTCAATTCCTCTAAGACGATCGAAGATGCTTGCACAAAGCTCGCAGGTCTCGATTTGCAAGAAATCTGCAAAAATTAAAATCCCTGATGAGATTGTGGGGCAAGAAGTAAATGACATTTAATTAAGGTCTTCTTCTAGGCTCTCTACAACTCCAATCCTAATCCCACGCTTGTATCAAGTGATTTCACTAACACATACTCCACTAGGCATATTCCCTTATCTCCAAACATATTATGCACTAATTCTGATTGTCTCCACTAAGTCTAGTTTAGTATCATCGCCACTGACATTGTCTCCAATAATTCTGAATCTAGTCCAATATAGAATTCTTTTTACGGCAACCAAATCCATTGCCTACTTTGGAGAATTGTCGGTATTTTTTTATTTTTATTTTTTTCGATATAATGAAATCAATTTCCGGTATATAAAATCTTTTTCCGGCATAGTGAAATGCTTTTTCCAAGTATAGTGAAATCCAACGTCCGGCGTTGTGAAGTCCGATTCCGGCGTAGTGAAACCCAGGGTCCATAGTGAAATCCGGGTTGGGATTGGATGTGGGGTGGAAGGTTATTTGGGAAAAGTTGATACTTTTGTCCAATTCATATTAAAAGGACTTTTAGCATGAAAAATATTTTAAAATGACTTTTGGCATTAAAATATTCTAAATGAGGACCTTTGGCCAATTCCCCCTAAAAAGAAACTAATGACAGAGGAAACTAAAAACAGTAGAAGACTAATAATTAATAATAGGAAACCATTAAATTAAAATTAGGAAACTAATAATAATATACTCTAAAATAGGCTGGTTCTTTATGATTCTTTGAGATATATTTCATGGGCTACGGTCAAACGGCAATAAGCGGATGCTCCCCTGTATCACAGTATCAGGAATATGAAAACAAATTAAATAGAGGTTAATTGTTTGATCTGTATGGATGTGTCTCCTTTTAGAAACCTTCTCTTTTGTTTCGTCTGCAGCATAAAGAGTTTTCAAACGTGGTTTTCGGCCTGCATTTATATATATACAATTAAAGCCAAATGGAGGTAATATATATGAAAAAAATTTAATGTATATAGTAAAATTTAATCCATATTTTAGTTGAAATTGCACCAATGAAAACACTCCACGTGTACCTAAATATCTAACTAAAAAAAATTAGTTGGAGATGAAACCAATCAATCACCTACTGTTCCAGTGGAGATTTGAAGTGGAAACCTATTGTTGGAAAATAAAATAATATTTAAAATCCACCGTGGCTAGCTAGTGTCACAGTTAGCAAAAAGGAATAATCCATTCAATCTCCTTTTTTTCCTAGCTCCCCGCATGTATGTCCAACCTAGGATAGGTGTTTTGAGAAACGGATAGTTGATTAGATGTTCTACTTATATAAATCATATATACAAAAATCATATTGATCCAAGAGTCGTTTTTCACAGTTTTGAGAAAAATTGTAAAATATAATGAAAAATTGTTCCAGTCTATTCTTTGACAAACCAACCGTTGGATTAATGTGATTTTTTGCATGCATGATACATATAAGTGGAACATCTAATCCAACGCTCGGTTTTTCAAAATTCATGATCTGTCATACACACCAGAGAAGAAGAAAAGGGAGGCTAAAAAGAGAAGTTGAATAGAATTGTTCTAGCAAAAAACCCAACATCTGACGCATTTAACATCCAATTAATTTAACCAATGCATTAGATACCCATATATAAGCACTCTTGACTCTAACTTCTGATACCATCTTTTAACACACCATTGGAGATGGCCTTACATTACATAATTGCAGGCTTTTTTTTATATTTTTATTTTTGGGTAAAGATAAGAACACAGCTCGAAACTCATACACCAGAACACTAATTGCAAGCCAGGCTTTCTGATTGCCAAGAAGCACCACCTTCTCTACAAGCTAACATTAATTTTCTTTGTTAATTGACATCGCATGATCACCAACTTGTTGCATGATGTCTTGGATGAATAGTGTCATATTGGAGTAAGAAGACCCACCTCCCTCTATAGCCCTCTTTGCAATCTCACCAAACTCTGTAGCTCTTTTTCTTCTCTCTACACCTTCCTCTCCTTCATCCATCACCTCCTCTATAGCCTTCTTTATTTCCTCCCTCTTCACCATTATTACTCCAACTTTCTCCTCTTCCTCCCACTCCATCATTACCTCAACCCCAATCCTCACACCAATCCTCAATACTTGTACAATTAACTTCTCATTATAAAATTGCTCAGCAAACATAGGCCAAGTCATCATCGGCACGCCCACGCTCACGCCTTCCAACGTCGAATTCCACCCGCAATGCGTTAAGAACCCTCCGATCGCTATATGGGATAGTATCAAAACTTGTGGCGCCCATCCTCGAATTATTAATCCTCTCCCTTGAATCCTCTCTTCGAATCGCTCTTCTTCTAGCCATTTCTCCATTTCAGCTGAATAATTGTCACCTTTAATTACCCAAATAAATGGGAAATTGGAGGCTTCTAGGCCTAAACCAATCTCTATTAATTGTAGAGTTGGTAAGTGACATAGGCTACCAAAACAAACATAAATGACTGAATTTGGGTTCTTCAAATCAAGCCAATCCAAGCACTTGTGCTCATTAATAGAGGCCTTGTTACCTCTATCTAACTTATCTGATGTTTCTTTGTTACAAAGAGAAACTGGCCCAATGGACCAAATTTTCTTCACCACTTTTTGGTACCCCTTCACATATTCTGGCTCTAATTCCTCCAGTGTATTAACCAACACTCCTTGTGCTGAAAGCTCTGCTGCTCTCATTTGTTCCCAAAAGTCCCCCAAATCATCTATATTCTGTTTTATCATTCCAGGCATTTGGGTCCTAGTGAACTCAACTCTGTCCGGCATATCCGGCACCGAAAAAATCTCTGAATCAGACGCAACTTTATCATGAACTTTGTGACGATTCAAGTTGTGGGAGCACAAGAGAGTAAAGCAAGATATTCCATGGAAGACTACCCTTGGAATTTTGAATTTAAGCGCGACATCGGCGGTCCAAGGAAGGCACATGTCAACAATCATACAGCTTGGCTGCCTTTCTAATTTTCCAAGAAAATTTTCTAGTTGTTCTTGTAACATACTAGTTGCTAAGAAAAATTGTTGGATAAAGCCTGGAGAAGGAAGAGTGTCCATGTTTTCGCACCCTTCGGGTAATCCGGCTTCTTGGCAAGGAAAATTGAGTGGGATGAGATGGATTTTGAGGCTTGAATTGATGGCATGATCAATGAATGTTTTGAAGCGGATGGCATTGAGGGGTGTAGTGATTATGGTAACTGCTAGGCCACGATGGGCAAGGAGTTTGGCCATGTCTGTGAAGGGGATGAGATGACTTTGAGACATTAGAGGAACTAGAAGGAAGTGAAGCTGCTGGTGGATATGGGAAGCCATGGAGAAAATTAAGCTTTGGTGTGGTGGATTAGAGTTCAATGAGCTAGTAATCTGAAGGATGGGTTTAATTAACCACTTCTGTAGGATGGGGCTTGCAGTGAACAAGATTTAAAGGCTGTCTGGCTTGGCTTGTGTTCAAATAATTAAGATAGGGTGTCCCCACAAATGAGAAAGAAAACCAATCCGCAAGGGTGCTTTTTCAGTATGATGATATATTTACCAAATAATGAAAAAAAAAAAAAAAAAAAAAAAAAAAAGGAAAGAAAGAAAGAAAGATATATATATGATGTGGAAATGGAGATGCTAGTATATATAAGGTGCACCGACGCAAAGTTGCTTCAAGTGATTTTCGTATGGCAAGTTGTAAAATAAATTTTAAAAAATTGACGTTTGGATTAGATATTTCTTTTATGTATGTTATGCTAGCCAAAAATCACAGTGATTCAATTATTGGTTTTTTTTTTAAAATGTTACTGTTAAAAACTATGACAGTTTTGTTTTTTTTTTTTTTGTTTTTTTGTTTTTAAGTCATTTTGTTTTCCAAATGACTTTTTTGAAAAATGTCACAGTCATCAAACTGTTGGATCACTGTGATTTTTGGAAAGTGTGACATTCATAAGAACTATATCTAATCCAAAAATCGATTTTTCAAAATCTTTTTTGCTGTTAGTTCTACAGAGGTCATAACTTTGCATAAGATGTACCTTATGATAGACTCTTTTAAGATAAGTATGTGAATTTTTTAATAATTATTTCAAATAATATTCAAAAACTAATATCTCTTGTCATAGTAGATAAAAAGATAAAACTTGTGACTAAGGATATTAGTTGTTGGATTGTTAACTAGTTCGTCACTGTACAGGCTCTGCAATCCTAATAAAAAAAAATTAAAAAAAAAAAAGAAATACATTAAATCACTGGTTAGGAACTTACGATAACTTGAAGACACACCTCTCTCTCTCTCTCTCTCTCTCTCTCTCTCACACACACACACACACACACAATTCTTAATTTGATTGCTTGATGCTGCTTGTACATATGATATCTTCAATTAACAGTGTAATGTTGAGATAAGAAGATCCTCCTTGTTCCATTGCCTACTTTGCCATCTCCCCAAGCTCCCTTGCTCTTTTTCTTCTCTCCTCTCCTTTCCCTTCATCCATTACCTACCCCACAGCTTCCTTAACTTCCTCTCTCTTCACCAAAATCCAAACTTCTCTTCCTCCCCCCCACTTCACAGCAACTTCAGGCCCAACCCTGACTCCAATTTTCAATACTTGTACAACAAGCTTCTGATTATAAAACTGATCAGAAAAAAGAGTCCATGTTGTCAATGGTACACCAGCACACACTCCTTCCAATGTTGAATTCCACCCACAATGTGTTAAGAACCCTCCTATTGCTCTGTGAGAGAATATTAGTACTTGTGGTGCCCAACCCCATATCAAAAGCCCTCTCCCTTTTACTCTCTCTTCAAATCTGTTTTCTAGTACCCATTTTTCAATCTCTTCTTTATTATGATCAACTCCTCTTAAAACCCAAATGAATGGCCGATTCGTCGCTTCCAAGCCTAAACCAAGCTCAATTAATTGTGGGGTGGTAACACAACTGAGACTTCCTAGACATGCATAAACTACAGCATTTGGTGCCCATGAATCAAGCCACTTCAAGCATTGGTTCACATCAATTGAGAGCTTGTTTCCTCTTTGGGCCTATCAATATCCTCTGTATTGCAGAGTGAAACAGGGCCAATACACCAAACCTTGTCTCCTTTTGCATTTCCATTCAATTTGACATACCCAGATTCTAATTCTTTACAAGAATTAATCACCACCCCATGTGCTGTTTTTTCAGCTGCTCTTATTTTCTCACGCATACCGATCTTTCGAGTCCACTGAACCAGGATTAAAGCAATGGGCAACTGGGATTTAGTTAATTTGATTCGATGAAGTGAAGCAAACCAGGCACCACAAAGGGCTCAAACTCGGATGATACACTTTCATAAACCTTGGAAATGTATATATTGTGAGAACATACAAGAGAGAAACAACTTGTCCCATCAAAATAAAGCCTTGGAATTTGAAACTTACATGCAATATCAGCTGTCCATGGAAGATATTTATCAGAAATCATGCAGCTAATTGGATCAGAAGTTGTAGATCTTGAAGAGTTGAAGCAATTGTTCTACTTGTTTATGGGCGTGCTGGGGTGCATCTTTATGAGCCATTAAGGGTATCAAAAGAAAGTGAAGTTGATGTTGTGAACCCATATTGCACTTTCTGGTTGTAGACTGTAGGAGAAGAGTTTGTGAATAGTTCCTCTTTATGGGCGTGCTGGGGTGCATCTCTTTTTTTTCTTTTTTTTTTTTTTTTAATTTTTGTGAAGGAAGAGCTTACTTAGGCTATTAGACATGGATATTATAAATATATATTGGGATAGCGAGCAATTATTTGTCACGCAAATAGGAAATATTCAAAGTAATAAACAGGTCATGTGACACTAGCTAGTTGTCTCTTTTGGGAGTTGGATGCAGCAAGTGGCTATGAGATATCTATTTTTGGAGAAGGATGCAAACAAGATATATAGTCATGTAACATTAATTGCCTCTTTCGAAATTCGTTGAGAAACATGCGCTTGTATGAACAAAATGACAGCATAGACGAGAGTGAATTCAATTCAACTCGTTCGAATTGAGGTTAACCAATTCAGTTCTTATCTGATTACCTATTCTTTTATCCCATAAAAATAATAATAATAATAATAGGGCAATTTCCCAAAATGAACCTTTGTTTTCAATAAATTACTATTATAAACCTATGTGTTGGGGAATGACAAAACTAAACCTCCGTACAGTTTTTTGGACACTTATACCCTTCTAACGGTAATATTTTCAAAAAAATTTCAAAAATTTTCATGTAATACCCAAAATTACACATAATACCCAATTTTATTAAGAATACCTAATACCCATTTTTATATAGAATACCCATATTTCTACAGGATACCCAACATTTGCTTTACATAGAATACCCATTTTTGTGAAGAATACCCAATGAAATGATGACCTTCCGTACAAGTCAAACATTAACTTTTTCAAATCAAATCAACAACAGACATGTCCCATCAAACTTTTTCCACTTTAACGGAATACCCAAAATTACACAAAATACCCAATTTTCAAATTTTAATGAATAATACCCATAATTCTAAAGAATACCCAAAAAATAAAGAAGAATACTCAATACCCATATTAACGGAATACCCATTTTTGTGAAGAATACCCAATTTTCAATTTTTAATCATATTTTATTTATCCCTTACATGTCAAATCAAATCTTTAAAATATCTTCCACATGTCAAATCAAATTTTTAAAATATCTTCCCATTCCATACGTTCTATAGGATACCCAAATTTCGATTTTACACAGAATACCCAAAAAAATAAAGAAGAATACCCAATATCCAGACTTTAACAGAATACCCATTTTTATGAAGAATACCAAATTTTCTATTTTTATTCATATCTGAGATGTCAAATCAAATCTTTACAAAATCGTCCACATATCAAATCAAATCTTTAAAATATCCTAATTGGTATATACGTTATATAGGATACCCATATTTTTACAGGATACCCAAATTTCTATTTTACACAGAATACCCAAAAAATAAAGAAGAATACCCAATATCAATACTTTGCCGAAATACCCATTTCTTTGAAAAATACCCAATTTTATAAAATTTGTGTAAGCTTTTTTGCCATATGATTTTTTCAAAAATTACCCTTTCTTAATTTTGATAAATTAATATCTCAAAGGAGCTTACTTTATCTTTCATATTTGTATTTGGGAATCATGCCATTCGGATGAATGTCTAACCTTATACTTGGGTGCATACATGAGGTAGAAGAGAAGATCACATTCTCCTCCCCCAACATCAGGTATATCCATGACTATTATTGAAGCCAAAAATCTTATTTTTATAGTATGATTTCCCCATGTATAAGTATGTTACATTCATGTGTGGATCATGCTTTCCCTATGTAGTTATGTTGGATTTATCGCTAACCTTTTGTTTAAAAACTTAAATGAGCTTACTTTATCTTTCATCTTTGTATTTGGGAATCATGCCCCTCGGATGAATGTCTAACCTTATGCTTGGGTGCATACATGAGGTAGAAGAGAATATCACATTCTCCTCCCCCAACATCAGGTATATCCATGACTATTATTGACACTTGAATCTTCTTTTTATAGTATGATTTCCCCATGTATAAGTATGTTACATTCATGTGTGGATCATGCTTTCCCTATGTAGTTATGTTGGATTTATCGCTAACCTTGTGTTTAATACCTTTCTTATCACAATACTTGCAATACCATTACGAATTTTTTGGAATGAAATATAAAAATATAACCATGTTTGAATGTCATAACAAACAATATGTATGTTGGTTTCTTTGCTACAGTAGGTATATCCATGTTTGTATTATACATTGAAATTTCATGTTTTGGCAGCTGGAGACATGTAAGGGTACGTATGTTTGATTCATTGAAACCATAGGTGTCATATTAAAAAATGTGCAAATACCATTATCAATTTACAATTTGATTTGAAATGCCTTGTAGTGAAGCCAAAAATGCAGCCCAGTTGTGCATTGTGTATATATATACCAATAGAAGAAGAATTGAAAATGGGATGTCAAGTATTATTTTATTATACAGATTAACAGATTACCGTATATACCCGTGGATGATGGACTTACAAATATTATTTTATTTTAATTTTTATTTTATTTGTATTCGTCTAACTATCCAATGTGAAGACAGTATGATAAATTTTTTGTTTTTCAATATGCGTGTACGTAATATTGATCATTGTATCGAGTCCCACCTTCATCCATTACTAGATGTGTTAACGAATACCACTATTACTCTATTTGTCTATGTAATGGATGTACTTTTCGGATCCCATTGTGCACTTATATGTGTATTTGCATTGACGTTAACAGTAAAATAAGGAGGAACGTGTTAAATTCAAAATGGATGATGGTATGGCGGTTTTCATGATTCATTTTAATGGTCAGTTCGATGAAGAAACTGGTAATTTTTCATCATATGTTGGTGGGGAAACTCGCATATTTCGGGTACCGTACAATAGTGGTTTTGATGAATTTATTAGCAAGATTCATAATCGTATTGGGTCGACTATGAAAGAAACCAATCTAGCGGTAAAATGTAAGGTGTTAACCGGTAGATACATGGATAATATCATGATTGATATTAGAGACGATGAAGACCTGCAAGGGATTATTGAATTGTTTAAGAACACCTCAATTTCATTGGGTGTCATTTATGTTTCAAAGTGCACTACCATTCAGGAAATCCACGCAGCGCAACCAATTCAACAAAGGTATTTAAGACAAATTTCAATGTCAATACTATCTCCACGTTGATGTATTTGTTATATATGGTCATGAGTACTTTCATATGTTTTAATTATGTTTACTGTGAAATTTATAAGTAGGCATCATATGTCCGTCGACAACGATGATATTGCGGTGAAGGACACAGATCAGGACAAAGTGCATTGTGACTTTCCTGTATGTGATAACGATATAGAGCTTGTAAATTTAAGTCAAACATTGAGGTATATATTATCTTGCTCTTACCTTGACTTGCATTCAAAATAATCACCCTTTATTAAAAGGAAAAAATTTTTTTGTTAGAAATGATAAGAAAATTATAATCAAATGGAGAAACTATATCATCATTACAACATCTAAAATTGTTTAAACTAATTCCATTGTGCCAAAATTAACTCATACGTTGAGTTAATGGATGAGGACTTATTTGTTATAATGAATTTGAGACCGTATAATTAACTCAACCAATGCGTAGTACCTAATTGTAACTCAACTAATGTATATTATCCTAATTGCTGTCCATAAAAAATAATCATTTCTTAACTCCTGTAGGCATACACTGGAAGCTTCTGATGACTTCCCTTCACATAACGAGTGTACTCCCATGCATTACTATCAAGTCGATGAAGAAGAAGTCGGCAACACATTGAAAACTCATATCGATGATCCTCATGTATGCTTCCCCCGAAGGTACAAGAGAAAACTGTTTTCCCATTTCAATTTTTATTAGTTATGCTTATGTAAGTTCTTCAATTGTGCAACTAATATCGTGTCTTATACGTTGGTCACGTTATTCACCCTCCCATCATTTGTTACATAAACAAATGAGATGCTCGTTTTTTCAATAGTTAGTTCTCTTTCTTCTTGATCTTATATACATAGCACCCCTTCACTTGTGTTTAAAATTCTAAGTGAAAGTTATCAATAGCTTTAGAAAAATAATTTCTGTAGCATCTTTCTAATATGGTATGAAATGAATTGTTATATCCATATTCCATTACGCATTGGTTATAACATATGGGAAAATGGTAGAGACCCATGTCATGTATCTTGTTGAAATAAGTTTTGTTAATTTATCAAATACCTCATATGACATGAGCTATCCAATGACTAATTAAATGTGACTTTCAATCTGTTACAGGCCACGTTCGAATGTTCATGGCTTATCATTGTCGCATGCATCCCAAAATGAGGGCGCTGATCAAGACTTCCATCCTAAACATAAGTTTGAGCATTCACCCAACAGTTTGTCCAATGCGGGTTATGAGAATGACAACATTTTATCCACATCGAGCAGTGCGGACTGTACGGATGACAATTCATCCTCGAATGATGATACTGACATTGATGACTTAGAGAACGATGGTCTCTTACGCACTAACCAGTCATATGCAACCAAAAAAGCTTTTCTTGATGCGGTTCGTGAGCATGCTATCCGGCAGAATTTCGAATTTCGTATTAAATATTCATTCCCTTATAAAGTCGGGTTGACATGTCTCAATAACGATTGCCAGTGGGGTATTCATGCTTCATTACACATTGGAAGATTCACCATCAAGACATTCAACCCAGCCCACACATGTTGCATTCCCATTCGAGGTTCTGATCACAGGCAAGCTTCTGTGCAATGGATTGTTGATCAGATGGCTCAAGCATTTTGTCGTCAACCTGAGATGACCGCTGCGACCATCCAAACATTAATGCATGACAAATGGAGGATTCAAATAAGTTATAGGAAGGCTCACCGAGCAAAGGAAAATTTGCATCAGCTAGTACATGGATCGTATGAAATATATTTCGTCTCGCTTCCAACTTACAAGCAACACTTCTTATCCAGGAATCCAGGAAGCTGCTTTCATATAGAGAAGAATCTTTATCCTTTGGGTCAAGGTGACTTATCATTCATCCGTGTTTTTTGGACTATTGGTCCTTGCATGAATGCATTCGTTCGACACATGCGTCCCCTCATTTCAATGGATGGTACCCATTTGCGTGGTAAGTATCCGGGTGCATTGTTGATCGCATGTGGATTTGATGGCAACAACAAGACTATACCTGTTGCTTATGCAGTTGTATCAATTGAAAACTATGAAAACTGGGAATGGTTTCTGGACCAGTTACGATCGCAGTTGGGGGACAGTGTTCGTAAAAATAATTTCACCATTCTGTCCGACCGGCAGAAGGGTTTAAAGAAAGCCGTACCCAAGGTCTTTCCAGAGGCTTACCACAGATTCTGTATGCAACATCTCCAATCGAACTTCCACTCAAAATTCAAGGATGTTCTATTGAAGCGAATGTTTTGGTCTCTTTCCAAAAAGTACCGCTCCTGTGACTTTAATGATACATTGTCTGAAATAAAAAGACTCAATCCTAAAGCGCACGAATGGATTTGTGCTGTGCCCAATGAGCATTGGTCAAATGCTTTTTTTATTGGTCGTAGTTATGGTGTTTTAACAACTAATCCATCTGAATCGCTGAACTCCATCTTTAAATCCGCTAGGATGTACCCAATTGTTAAGCTCATTGACTTCACAGTGGAAAAGGCAGTGAAATACTGGCACAAACACCGAAAGCAGTCAACTCGTTGGAACGGACCACTAACAAGGAAGTTTGAGAAGAAACTTGACCGGTTGCGTGAGGTTGCACGGTTGCATCAATCATACCAATTTGGAGAGTTCGATTTCCAGGTACATTCCGCGGAACATACTGACACTGTAGACCTTCATAGAAGGTCCTGTACATGTCGAGCTTTTCAAGTGCTTCAATTCCCTTGTAGCCATGCAATGGCTGCACTGTCTGTAGCTCACGAGGATCCTTATCAATACTGTGGTTTGTGGTACTTTCTGAGCACGTACAAGGCGACATACTCTCAGAAGATACTCCCAACATTAGATGCTCAACAATGGGAGCCTTTGCAAGAAGATGTAAAACTGAATCCTCCAGCGGCTGTTCGGCAAGCAGGGAGGCCCAAAACCATTCGAATTAGAAGCGAGTTCCCCGAAGGCCCTAGTAAGAAGTGCAGCTATTGCAAACAGTTGGGTCATAACAAGAGAACTTGCAAAAATCCACCTCCCTCCGCTTGAAGTGAATCGAGTTTAACTCATGATAGAAATCTACTGCTTCTGAACTTTAACAATTTATGGTCATTTTTACTTTGTGACTATTATATAATGTTATAGTGTTTATTCTCCGTTTAAATAATTTGTGCCATCTGGTATTATCTACATGTTTATTATCCGTTCAAATTACTTAACTTTTGATGTATATATGTAGTAATTCATTATTATGAATGTTAATTTTTGTAACTGCAATAATCATGTTTTTTTGTGTTATTTATTCGCGAAATGTGGCGATGCGATTTTTGTGACGAAATGTCTTCATTGAAGGAAGGTTTGAAGAAAGTTCATACTTGTTTAAAGTTGAAATTCACCAGAATCCATCCATTACCGATACTGGTATGTATAATTACCAATAATAGCATTACCCACTATCGGTAGTACAATAAAATAGACATATTTAGTCCTGCAGAGTATCATTACCGATATTATCCATTTATATTATCGGTAGTACATCTTCCTTTCTTTATTACGTTTTTCAATTTACACCCACTACCGATATTTGTTATTCACTAGTATCGGTAATAATTTTACCATTTCCCGTACACTGCTCTCTCTCTAGCCTCGTCTTCTCCCCTCTTCTCCTTCAAACCCGCTTACCGTCTCATACATGTTCACTCTCTCGCAACTCTATCTCTCCCTCATCTTCTCTATTTAAAAACCCATTCCCCACTCCACAAACCCACGGCCATTCATCTCTTTCATGGTAGAAAGCTAGAATTTTTGAGTGGTATATGGGCATAAGAAGGCACGAAAGGACTTGGGAAAGCTCATTTTATCGGTAACAAATAAAGGTATGTATTTTTAACTTGTCTTTTGAGTTTATAAAATGGGCTGTTTCTGACTGTTTGATACAAGTTTTGTTATTATATGTATATTGGAAGTATCCAGTTACTATGGAGATGTTGCTAAAATTTTGTAAAAATTTGTCTTACACTTGTCCTTATTTGAACATTACTTGAGTTACAGTCACTGGCGGAACCACATCATAGGTAATGGGCGCCCGGGGGGGGGGGGGGGGGGGGGGGGGGGGGGG
>JAESVK010000656.1:717541-733524 GCA_017140935.1 Hamamelis virginiana | reverse complement strand
CTGCTAGGAGTCATCTCTTTGAAGACTGGAGTTATTATATTTTGAAGGGAATTTTTTACTTCAAGCCTCACTTTTAGCACAGCCTCTAGCTGTGAATAATCATTGGTTGTATCCAATGGTCAATACTTCTCTATTAAGGAAAACCATGGAAAATTAAGGACATGATTGGGAACTCTGAAAATTGAATCAGACTGGGTCAATTCTCTTATTGCTATTTAATTTTTATATAAACCAATTTATAGTTGGTTTGAAAAAGAACTTTATTTAATCCTTATTTTTTTAACAAGGCTTAATAGATTTCCAGAAAAAGAGGGATTTATCAAATTAAGAGCAGGCAAGTGTCCTGTTAACTACCCATAGATGAGACAAAATGAGCACTCAATGTAATGTTCTTATTTTGCAGTCTACTTAGCCTTATTGTTAAGATCCGAAACAGGATCGTTGACAAGGATCATAATGCTATCACTTATCTACTAGTTTCAGATATGTCGATAATTGCAGATCCTTACCATTTACCCATGGCTGGAAGTCTGGAACTAAAATCACTTACATAGGGCAATCAATGATGCATGGATAGCTTAGAAAATAAGACAGAAGAGTGTTAACATGTTTGCAATTTGAGGTCACATGGATCTTATCAATCAAGTCATTATTGGAAATTCAATCACATGAATCCATCTCAAAATGCAGAAGTTGATGTGTGGAATTTGGATAACCAAAACACAAGAACAAAAAAAAAAAAAAAAAGGATAAATCCATCTCTCCCTCTCTCATTCCTTTGCTTGATTGCCTATGGCTTGTTGCATGATATCTTCAATTAGTAGTGTAATATTAACATAAGAAGAACCACCTGCTTCCATAGCCCTCTTTGCCATCTTCCCAAGCTCTCTCGCTCTTTTTCTTCTCTCTTCACATTCTTTTCTTTCATCCATTACCTTCTCTATAGCCTTCCTAACTTCCTCACTTTTCACCACCAGTCCAAACTTTTCTTCAGCCCCCCATAATAAAGCAACCTTATTCCCCACCCCAACACCAATCTCCAATACTTGTACAATTAACTTCTCGTTAATAAACTGGTCAGCAAACAGAGGGCATGTTATCATTGGAGTGCCGGCACAAATCCCTTCCAGTGAAGAATTCCATCCACAGTGCGTTAAGAATGCTCCAATAGCAGGATGTGACAGTATTAGTACTTGGGGAGCCCAACCTCGAACCAAAAGGCCTCTCCCTTTAGTCCTTTCCTCAAATCCATCTTCTATTAACCATTTCTCCAACTCCTCTGTTTTATCTCCTCCTCTTACAACCCAAACAAATGGCCGGTTCGATGCTTCTAAACCTAAACCAATCTCTATTAATTGTGAAGGCGTGAGGCGACTAAGACTTCCAAGACAAGCATAAATTACAGAGTTGGGTGTCCTAGAGTCTAGCCACTCCAAGCACTGGTTTTCATCAATTGAGATCTCGTTGCCTCTTTCAGCCTTATCTAAGTTCTCCTTGTTGCATAGTGATACTGGACCAATACCCCAAACTTTTTTTTCTTTTACCTTTTGATATTCATCAATATATCGCGGCTCCAACTCTTGAAAACTATTGATCACCACCCCATATGCATCCTCTCCTGTTGTTCTAAGTTCTTTACGAAAATCTTTCAACTCATATTCTGAGCTTGGATTGAAGGATCCAGGGAGCTGAGTTCTAGTTAATTCAATTTGATCAGGCAAACCAGGCACCACGAAAGGCTCTGACTCAGAGACCCTCTCATGAACCTCGGAAACTTGTAAATTATGCGAGCACAAGAGGTAAAAACAACTCGTACCATCAAAAACAAGCCTTGGAATGTGAAATTTGCGAGCCGTGTCAGCTGTCCAAGTAATTAATCTATCAGAAATTATGCAACTTGGAGGAGGCTGAACTTGTTCGAGAAATCGTTCTAGTGGTTGTTTCAACATGCCAATTGCAATGAAGAAATTCTTGACAAAATCCCTTGAGGGTAGAGCGTCTAGGTTCTCACATCCTTCAGGCAAGCCGGCCTCAACTGATGGAAACTGGAGTTCAAGAAGTCTAATGGGGAGGCCAGATTCAATGGCGCGATTAATGATCTTATCGAATCGAATAGTATTGAGAGGTGTGGTGAGTATTGTGACAGTCACGCCACGTTGTGCCAATAATCTAGCCATATCTACCATGGGAATAAGGTGGCCTTGAGCCAATAGAGGTGTCAAAACAAAGTGAAGCTGCTGGTAGGTTTGTGAAGCCATTGCAATTTTTGGGGTGTTTGAAACTTTGGGAGGCTTGGGATTGATATTTTTGATAATCAATCTCACTGGTAAGCCTTCCAATTTAACAAGTCTCGCAGTCTAGGGTTTTTGTCTGCTTTTGCAGTGTTTTCTATTTTTGGGTATGGCTTGCTTCATCGTGTGCTTCTTGAGGTGGTGACGTAAGAGCATACATAGGCCGATGTTGGTGACCGTACTTGTCCCTTTGGAAGGCTTGATCTTTTTCAGTTTTTTGCATTGTTTTAAAATCCAAGAGAGTTTATCAAACCGGAAAAGTTACAGAATTAATGGTCAACTGATTCAACCGTCAGGTCAATCGGGTTGTACCGTGATATCATAAATATGTTATTTATTTATTTATTTATTAGAATAAAGGCTGTAAATGATTCAAAATATAATTTTTTTTTTAAATATTTGTACAATCAATTCATATAATTAAATTTATGTGCAGTCATTAAAATTGAAAATTGATAATTACTATTGATCAATCTTTATTATATATATTTTTAAAAATGCAAGATAAGAATATTGTATTATTAAATTAGATGCTTGGGTTTCTTTTTGCTATTTGGAATTTTTTTAGACTAATTTGTCTTTTTAGCTTCTTGGCTTAAGAGATTTTTAAAAAAATTGGGACTATTTTAGTCATTTTAGCACATCAAAAAAAAAAAAAAAAATTCGAGTTGATTGATTTTTTAACCGATTCAACCGCCGAGTTGACCGGTTTTTTACTTAAATGAATTTTTGTGGGTTAAATCAACCGGAGAGGAGACCGATTACCGATTCAACCGATTGAACCAGCCGGTCCGATCTGAGTTTAATAACATTGGTTTTTTGACTCTAGAGTAAAGGGCAAGTTTCAGACGCCAATCTCGGAATATGGGCGTTTGAAAAAATGCCTGGAACAAATTGTTTCACCTATTAATGAAAAGTCATAATTGGTGATTGCTGCGTGGTCGTCTTAATGTATTTTAATACTTTAAATTCAATGACAATAACTTCTCCCAAGAGATATTCTTGGGTTTGTGATGCTACTTTATAAGATTACATACAAATAATTTGAATTAAAAATATGTGACTTCTGGATTGCATTCAACACTTTTCAATTCAAAGTGGATACTTATTACTTTGCACTCCGTAGATACTGAGAAGTACATTGAGTTTTAGGGGGTATTTGGAAAACTTAAGAATTTGGCCAGCTGAGGATAAGCTTGTTTGGTATATTTAGTACTGTTTGGTAAGTGTATTTTTTCTGTAAATTAGATCAATCATGTCCAGAAAATAAGACGTAAACACAATTTTTTTCAATCCAACTGTAAGCTGGTTTACATAAAAATCATATAACAGAAAGAGATCAAAAATGGCCAGACCCAGTTTTCAAAGTTTCCAAATAGGCCATTAACCTATTTTCTGTTAAAGACAGTAAGTAGAAATTTGTTGTGTTCTTCCTTCTTCATGCATTCTTATTATACCAAATTAAGTATTGTCATGTTTAATTTGGATACCCAATCTAACGATAATAGTATTAAGGGGAAATTGGTGAGAGGTCCTATTCTATAAAAGTTTTATGCAAAAAGTCATCTTAAAATTTCTTACCTTCTTAAGGTTCTAATTAAGATTTATTTCATGCGAAAAGTCCTAATTTTTAAAAATAATTTTTAAAATAACAGAATTACCATGAATATATTTTTACTGTCCATTTTTAGCATTTTTACTGTCAATTTTTTAGTATTTTACTATCTATTTTCAACATTTTTAATGTCCATTTTGAGTATTTTTACTGTCCACTTTTTAGTATTTTTAGTGTCTATTTTCAGCATTTTTACTGTCCTTTTTATCATTTTTAATGTCCATTTTCAGCATTTTTAGCATTTTTACTGTCCATTTTTAGTATTTTTACTGTGTATGTGTTTGTATATAAACACATACACAATGAAAACACCGTGAAGCCTCATTCTTCTCTTACACACAATATATATATAAACACATGCACAATAAAAACCATTATTTTAAAACCCGGACCGTTCATCGAACCGGAAAAGTTACCGGGTTAAGGGTTAACCGGTTCAACCGTCGTGTCAACCGGGTTGAACCGTGACGTCATAAATATATTATTTATTTATTAAAAATAAAAGCTGTAAATGATTCAAAATATAATTTTTTTTTTAAATGTTCATACAATCAATTCATATATTTGAATTTTTGTGCAGTCATCAAAATTGAAAATTGATAATTACTATTGATCAATCTTTATTATATATATTTTTTAAAATGCAAGATAAGAATATTGTATTATTAAATTAGGTGCTTGTGTTTCTTTTTGCTATTTGGGATTTTTTTAGACTAATTTGTCTTTTTAGCCTTCTTGGCTTTAAGAGATTTTAAAAAAATTGGGATTAGTTTAGTCCTTTTAGCACCTTTAAAAAAAAAAAAAAAAAAAGGTTGATCGGTTTTTTAATCGGTTCAACCAGCGGTTGAACCGCTGGGTTGACCAGGTTGAACGGTTTTTTACTTGAATGGGTTTTTGTGGGTTAAACCAACCGAAGAGGGGACCGGTTCCCGGTTCAACCGGTTGAACCGGCCAATCCAACCGGTTGAACCGGCCGATCCGGTCCAGGTTTGATAACATTGATAAAAACACATTGAACAACAACATATACACAGTAAAAACAAATTAAACAACAACTGAAATTTATTTTCATTGTCTTGTATTTTTATTGTGAGAGGGCTCACAATTTCTCTATTCTCTCTCTTTCTCTCTCTAAATTATTAGTATTTCATTCGACTATAATAAAAGAAGTGAAGCAATTATCAAGATTGAGAGAAGAAAAAGAAAAGGACTGATGATGAAAGGATGTGAGCTCTATAACTTTCCAGCTATGATATATTGCGAATCGGATCAAACAAAATTTTGTTGCGACTGCGATTCGAAGGTTCACAGTGCGAATTTCCTCATCGCGAAGCATTTGAAGAAAAATATGAATTAATTCAGTTCATGAATTAATTTGAATTAATTTGAAGAAAACTCTTTCTTCATTCCTCAATCTCCATTTTCACATTCTCCATTTGCAATATTAATCCACATGCACATTCATTCATCAAAATCATATCGACCTAAATTACAGTAAATAATTAATCTAGAAGAGAGAGAAACGAATTAGTACATGTTAAGCGATGAATTGATCAATGTGCATGCTCAAGAACCAGAAGATCAACCCGAAACTGAAGCCGAAACCGAAGCCATGGTTGTTGTCGGAGAAAAGATTCATGAGCAGGATCGAAATAGCGATGAATCAAAGAATAAGAAACAGAGGCATTGGAAGGGAAATCCTAAAAGAAAGAGAAAAAAAGGTGACCGGAGGTGCGAAACTACTAGCGTCAGAAAATATGGAGGAAGATTGATGCCATGCTTAGATCTAACTAGCAGTTACGAAGGCAGCGAAGAAGAAGGTCGATGCAACAATTGGAGAGCGAGCAGAGGACCTCCATGACACTGATCTCATTGCTGCAGATCCATTAAAGAAACTAGATCACCATTTCTTATCTCTCCTCCTTCTCCTTCTCTTTCTCTCTCCTTTTTCTTTCCCTTCTGTGACGTCTCTTTGATATGCTAGCAAAGAAACTTAAATAGAAAGATAAAATAATAATAATAATAATAAGGGGTATTATTGTCCGAAATGTGACCGAAGTACTTTTTGTTAGCCTTATGGTTTAAATCCAACTTTGTTGAATGATTTTGATGATAACAAACATTATCTTGTGATTCTAATGGTTTCTATTTAGTGTAAATCTGCAAGATAGGAATCAAGTCATCAATGAGGAAAATCAACGAATGTGACGTTCAAGCATTATTTGGAAGATCATTAAAGCTAAGCTCATGTGAATTTGTTGCATATTCACGAAGGAGCATGGAGTAAAGAACTACAACTTTGTTGAAGTTCAAAGATGAAGCCAAACACAAGTTTGGACAAGTCAATCATGAAAATCTTGCTTTTATCCTTGTGTGAGAGTGTTTAAGATTTATTTATATAAATCTCTCTATATAGGCTAAACTTTCTTTGCTCAAAAGACCTTGACCTTAAGACCTTAGTAAGACTTGTTTGGGATTCAATCTTAGTCAAAATGTTTTTAAACTAAGTAAAAAATGTTTTTGGAACTCTTAGTTAACTAGTTTATATGTTAAAGTTGATTTAGATTCAAGAAACTTGAAAGAATAGGCTTAAGAGCATATCTAGTCGAGTAACCCAATTAGTCTAGTCAACTAACCCAATTAGTCTAGTCAACTAACTATGATCCAGTAGCCATGATTTTAAGAAATCTTATTCTAGTCGACTAACAGTTAAACTAGTCGACTAAAGTGACTTCTAGTCGACTAATGTTTTTGTTCTAGTCGACTAATTGCAAGGCAGTAGTCAAAGTTTTGTAAAGCAGTTAAGCTAGTCGACTAACCCTTTGTCCTAGTCGACTAATCGAGCCCGGAAAGTTTTTCCCAAATGTTTTTAAGTTACTAGTTGACTAACCCTTTTATCCTAGTCGACTAATCGTGCCCTGAAAATTTAAGTGTTTTGAATTTTTAGTTGGTGGTCGACTAACTCTGTTGGTCTAGTCGACTAAGAAGACTCTGCAACTTATAACGGCTAGTTTGACAAACTCAAACGGCTCTATTTTGACTCCCAACGCCCATATTTATTTGTAGGCTTATAAATACTCATTATATGAGTATTTAATCAGTTAATGAATACACACAAACTTATACCAACATAGTTTACATCAATTTTGTTTGATTTAGTCAAAGATTCATCATTCTCTCTTGAGCCAAATAATTTAATCTTTGAGAGATATTAGTGAGAGCTTTATTTGTACTTCATCTACTCTTAAGGAGTTATTCTCTGAAAACCTAAAATTTTTTAGAAGCATATTTTATGTATTATCTTTAAATTTTGGGGTTATTTGCAATCAAATGAAATGCTTATTTTCATATTTTATAGAAAGATGGGGTGTTTTTATAAATAAGAAAGTTTTGGTTTTACAAACTTTTGCAAAATGTCATTCAAGTCCTATTTTCCCTAATAAAGAACCGTGGGCTACTCTCATTTATTTTCATTTGTGGACTTGAGCTTAGAGAGAGAGAACTCAAGTGAGGCAGCCATGAGGGAGTGCAGCCACAATCCATGCCGGAATCTCGCCGGAGTTGGTCGCCGGAATTCGTGCCATCATTGTGTAGGTAAGTTCTTGCTATGTTCGTCTTATTTTCTTTGCTTATACTTGAGTTATTTTCGAATTTTTGGTTGAAAAGGGTTGTGGTTTTGGTTTTGGGTTGTGTTGAGGTGTTTGAAATGTTGATTATGGTTGGATCCATGGTTTTAAAGAGTGGATCGGAGAGGTTTGAGCATTTGAAGGTTTGATGTGTCGTATTTTGGGTTTTTTAAGGGTTTTTAGTTTGGGTTCTTGGTGGATTCTTGGGTTTGATTCCTTGTTTTGTGGTTTTGTTGTGAATCGAGTGTCTTTAAAGCTTGTATTGTTGGTTTCATGAGTTTAGTGGGTTTATCTTAAGTTGTTGGGGCTGATTTGTAGTTCAAAATACCCAGTTTTTCAGATTTATTGGGGAAACAGTCGACTGTTTAGCCCAAACAGTCGATTGTGTCATTTAGAAAATCAAAACCAAACCTTTATGCCCCAAACAGTCAACTGTTTGGGTCAAACCGTTGACTGTTTGCATCTTTTTCTCTATCGCGCGATTTTAACTTCAAACGCTTGTATCTTTCTACTCCAGACTTAGAAGTTAGTGATTTTTATATACACGGAAAGCTCTTGAAGCCTAGTTTTTGAATTTAGAGGTTTGAGGGTCAAATTATTTTTAGAGAGAGTTATTTTGGTAATACCAGATTTGCCCCTCATGTGTGCACTTTGTTATCTTTGGCCTATATCTTCTATTCCACTTTGCATTTGGCCATGAGACTCAATGTGTGGTATCTTGATACACTTGGGAATATGTTTTGATAGTCTTAAGGCCTTTGGATTGACATTTTTGGTATTTAGTCCTTAGGATTTTTTTGAGTATAGGTTGTGTTTCTCTTTGGAATTTGGAATTTGTCGTGCTTTCTTTTAATTATTTCTTTGGTATAATTTGTTATTCTCAGTTTGGAAGGTCCTTTGGAGGACCACTTGCATTGGTGCATAAATTGCATTTGGGAGGCTCGTGGAGCCGCAAAGGGTTGAAAACACTGTTGCATTGAGGTAGAGATAAGTAACATTTTATTGTTAATGATAATGTATCTGTTTTACAACTGTTTTGAGAACTATAGAGTTTTTGAACATATTTGAGAATGTTATGACTTGCAAACGTTTGAGAATCCTACGAATTAATAACTTGTCAATAAGATGCATGGAATATACTGGTTTAAGAACTATTGATTCGTGTGGCATGTTTATGAAATAAAACTAAGGCACATAAATGAAATGTTTTGAGAACTTGTTTATAATTCCTGGTAAGCTATTTAGAACTGAGTATGATGTGTATATATAAACTGGGGAACATGCTTTCCTAATGCATGTTTTACGGAAACACTTGGTAAAGGCATATAATGAAAATTTTTCGTATCTACAGAACTGAAACTCTTTTCTAAAGCTTATATGCCTAATTTTCTAGATATACCTATATAAAACAAAGATGTTGAAATATCTTTACCACTGTTCCCTTGATTTTTGGATTGGATTGAATATTTTGAAATGGAAATGTTATACATAAGCCAGGACACAAAATTGTATTTATACTTGCATATAACATACCTCGAGAACTGTTTTATACATGTTATGATGGCATATGGTTTACCTACTTCACTCCTGTTTTGGATGATGGATAAGATTGTTTTGAAATAATGCTTGATACGTTCATATGCCACATATTATAACTTTACCTGCTCTTTTTGGAAATTGGTTTAAATACACATTCTTATTGCTTTACATGCCCACTTGACAATGATATATATTTTTGTGCTGTTAAGTATGGTTTAGGCATGGTTAGTATATAGGGATATTATATACTCTTATTCATGCTACCGTTGTGCAGGAGACTTGAGAACAACGAGGTTTTGGCTGCCGTTGTGCCGGGGTCTGAGAACAATGAGGTTTTGGCTGCTATTGTGTCGGAGGCCTGAGAACAACGTGGTTTTGGTTGCCGTTGTGTCGGGGGTATGAGAATAACGTGATTTCGGCTGTTGTTGTGTCGAAGGCTTATTAGCCTAAACAATGTCCTGATATATATCCTGTGAGCGTAGCTTTTCGAAATGAAGGGCATTATACTGTGTTTATATACTGGGCTAAACCCACACCTTTTCTCATGTTGATTCATGAACTGAATATGGAGCTACTTGACTTATGTTTTTCACTAAAAGACCACATAGGTTTATAACTGCGTTATCTACTGTTTTATAAACATTATGGAAATTCCATTTATTTAAAATATTTCATGTATCAATATATTAATGTTATTGGTAGAAGTTATCTTATTCCTACTGGGCAAGTTAAAGCTCAGCCCTGCTTTTATGCAGCAGATTACAAGTTGACTCAGGATACATGTTTAACTTGGACAAGCCTCTATTCGAGGGTTGTTGAATAGCGTAATGGTAGAACTCTGCATTATTACTCGCATGATTATGAGATGTATATTATTTATATTTCCTTGATTATTCAAATTTGTCACTCTCCGTGGCATAGCCTATTTGGCAGGGATGTTGGCATTATTATATTTTGAATTATTATTAATATATAAGACGTTTGGGACATTTGAATGAACATGACATTTCATATTGTTAAACTTATATCTATTTCATGGCTCTCATAAGGATATATCAATGAGCAGGACAGGTTGTACCTCTTTCTTGACACATGTTGACCTATCCGGAAGGGTCGGTACGGATGTTAAGTTGGGGCGTTACATATTCATTGTACACAAATCTTTGTATTTCTTGTGAGCTAAGGGTTGGGTGATAACCCTTGTGAAGCTTGGAGTTTATTAGTCAAACTCAAGCTTAAGAAGAAGAGCGGTAGTCTCTTGGTTTGATCTCCACCTAAAGTGAGATTAGTTGAATGCTTTGGTAGCATTGATGAGAATCTTCCACCGTTAAAGAAGATTGTTGGTGAGAGTCTTCCACCATAAAAGAAGGTTTTGTAAAGGTTTTAATCTCCACTGAAAGTGAGATTGATAGTGGATTAATCTTCTTGACCGAGATCTTGAGGGGGGACCAAACCACGTAAAAATCGCTGTGTTTGATTTCTCTCTCTCTCTTATTTCCAATTAAGTTTAATTTATTTGTACTTCCGCTGTTTAATTGGATCATAATTTTTATTTGGTAATATTTGCTTAAAGTTTGCTAGAACCCTATTCACCCCCCACTAGGATTATATATTTTGGGACAATACTTTTCACATTAAAGAATCTTTTGTAGGACTTTTAGCATGAAACACTTCTCACGTGGGACTTCCAGCCAAATTCCCCTAGTGTTAACGATCATTTCTAGAGACATCAGTGGTATGTGTGTGTGTGAGAGAGGAGATTTTGAAATGAATGATTAAATTTTAACTTCTATAATATTCCTTTTCTTATAAGGACGTCCTCACATAACCTTATGTGAGAACTTGGCTTTTTAGCTCATGTAAGATGGATATTTTGAAAATCCGGCCATTGGATTGAATATTCTTTCTATGTATAACGTGCATGCCAAAAAATATAGTGATTTGATAGTCGGTTTCTAAAATTCAGACTATGAAAACTTATGATAATATATTGGATTAGATAATGTTTATATGTATGTCATGTCAACCAAAAATCAAGAGATCCAATGGTTGGTTTTTAAAATACAGACAGACATTTAAACAATTTTGACAGCATCTAACAGTAAATACTGTTAAAGCGTTTTATGGACTGTATTTTGAAAATCGATTATCGGATCACTGTGATTTTTGGTAGAAATGACATTCATAAGAAAATTATCTAATTCAACGGTCAATTTTTCAGAATATCATTCCTATGGCTTCCAAAAGAGACGTCCTTACGATAACAAGTATAAGAATCCTGACAGGATCGCTTATATATATATATATATATAGGGATAGGATCACCTTACATATAAAAATGACTCTTATACAAACTCAAGATATGCACCGTTGGATTAAATAAAATCTAATGGCTATTTGTGCCTTGAATTTAAAACCTAAAAAATAAATTTTCACTCTCTCTCCTGCCCATTTATTACAGCTTACCCTTCTCTCTCTTCCCTCCCATCAAGAAAGTAAGAAACCATCCATCTCTGCTGTCACTCTCCATCTCTGCTCACCTTTGCCAACCGACAACAAAGCCGGCCAAAAATCGTCGGTGCTGGCAACCTTTCTCTCTCCTGCCCATCCATCTTACCTTTCCTATAGCATGCTGCTGGTTGGTGATAATAACCCCATGGGTCAGCAGGGAGGACTTTGAAGATGTCGTCGATACAGAGTTGGGAATGTAACGAGCATGAGCATTATTCAATCGAGACATGTTTGATTTTCTTTTTGGTTTTTTTTTTTTTTCCTTTTCGGTGGTTATGTAGATTTCTTGTATTGATCTATTTTAAGAACATTAAAGATTATAAATTTGATGGAATTTGAAAGTGAAGTGCCAATAGGCCTGCTTTGAATGAAGTAAATGTTGGCTGAACCTGTTTATTTCCCCGGGATGTCACTAATTTTTATGTTGTGCTGAGGAGCTACCTTGA
The DNA here is from genome assembly GCA_017140935.1 of Hamamelis virginiana. Classification (NCBI taxonomy): domain Eukaryota; kingdom Viridiplantae; phylum Streptophyta; class Magnoliopsida; order Saxifragales; family Hamamelidaceae; genus Hamamelis; species Hamamelis virginiana. Next base: position 721,496 of record JAESVK010000656.1, on the reverse strand, counting down.
ACAGTTGAACGTCTTTTTCCCCCCGAATGTGCATATATTTTCACAGCAATTCATCTCCAGCTCTTAAAATGACAAGTACAAATGGTTGCAACTTGCAAGAAGAAGAAAGTCATAGGTTAAAATATTCAATTATATTGGGTACACTAAGGTTGATGTTCCCACATAAAATTGTAATCGACAAATGTTAAACTTTAAGATGGATTGTTGAATATGTTGAATCATGAAACCCAAACCAGTTCCAAGGATATTTTAAGAAACCAAATACTGGAATTGAAATGGACATTTTCAGCTTGTGTTGGAACTTGGAAGTTCACGGGAGAGGGGTCAAAATGTCAAACTCAACAACCAGGAAAAAAAAAAATTGAAAGAAGAAAAAAAATGCAGAGGGAACTCATAAAATAAATTCACGTTTTTTTATGAGCTTTTGAATTTGAATTGCAGCAGTAGGTTAACAATGAGAATAAGCCTTCACACTAAATAATTGCAGTTTATGGCAGGCCATGCCTTTTTAGTTTTTATTTTCCTATTTGTTTTGGGAGTAAAGTTAAACAGAGAAAGCCACCTACAAAAAGGGGAGATCAAGATGCGGCCGCGTGGAGGGACATGCCGTCAAAGAACTTCCATTTCTAGGCCTCTTTTGTTGGTGAGATTGAAATGGGTAAATCCATCTATTTTGATGATGATCTAGGTTTCCATTTCCAGAATAATTGAAAAAGAAGATGCCCAAATTACAAACCCTTAATAAACAATTAAATCTTCCAATGAAACATACAACTCAGGAGGCCTTGCATTTGGAAATTTCGCTGCTATGGGAAAGGTAAGATGGATGCGTAGGAGAGAGCAAGGGTTGTCGGCGCCGACGAATTTTGGCCGTCTTTGTTGCCGGTTGGCAAAGGTGAGCAGAGATGGAGGTGAGGAGCAAGGGAGATGGATGGTTTCTTGATGGGAAGGAAGAGAGAAGGGTAAGCTGTAATAAATGGGAGGAGAGAGAGTGAAAACTTATCTTTTTAGGTTTTAAATTCAAGGTAGAAATAGCCATTAGATTCTATCTAATCCAACGGTGCATATCTTGAGTTTGTATTAGAGTCATTTTTATGTGTAAGGTGATCATATCCCATATATATATATACAGTTATGATAACATCAGGCCGGCTGGAAATTTAAACTTACGGCCGATCCACGTGGCAGGCAATGGATTGATCAAGGTAAAAAAAAAAAAAAGAAGAAAAAAGAGGGAATGAGGCGCAATGAATGCTGGCTGACAGCCAGCTTGCTTTGTTGACTCCCTCTCCTCTCCCTTCTCTCTTTCTTCTCCCCTTCTCTCAGTCTCTCAACAAAACTCAAATCTCATGAAAAAATTTGCTAACTTCTCTCTCTCCCTTCTTCTATCTCTCTCACCTCACCCTCTTCTCATGAGCAACAAAGCCGCCACAGAAAAGTAAGTTCGTCCGGTATAGTATAGAGCTCCTAACTCTTTAACCAACAGTCTCTCGTCACCATTCAAAATATGTGTTAGCTCTTCTATTGAAAGCGGGAAACCTTTACTGTCTTGTAACAGTGACAGGATTGTCTGGCAGGAATTCTAGACTGAATTGTAAGTCCGAATCGAAAAGGTAATGCCCAAATCCTTCATTCTTTTAAGCCACTGAACCATTTCGGATTGCTGCTTGTGTGCTTCATACGATGAAAGAACCATGTTTGAGCATATTGTATCAATTGCAAACCCTTTATTCTCCATTTGCTCCAGAATTCTCTGCATATCTTTGAACAATCCTAGCTTTCCATAGCCATACATTACAGACCTGAATTCATATACAGATAATTTGAATCCTTTCATTCTCATATCTTCCATCAAATTCTCTGCTTCCTGAGGCTGACCCATCTCGCATAAGCCACTAATCATTGATTCATAAGCACGTCGTCTCACATAAACAGAGGAAGAATTAGAGAGAAGCTGATTCAAACGAGCGTAAGAATCGAGAATCCCTCGGTTTGATTTGTGCTTGGAGTGTGAATTAATCAAATTGCAGTAAAAGCAAACTAGGTCTCGTTCTCAAAACCATAATTTAGATATCGGTTTCAGAAATTAGCGTTTGTGCTTCTTCAAATCGTTCTTGTTTTTATAACAAAGCGATGAGTTATGCAACTAGCTTTGGGTTCCAATTGAACCATGATGCTTCGGTGATCCTCGAATACAACTACACCATTTAAGAGCTTAATGTTAGTGAGAGAGAAGAGGAAGAATACATACATCTATATATATATATAGAGAGAGAGAGAGAGAGAGTTACAGGGAGGGCGAGAGAGGAGAGATGAGGGTGGGTGCTGTTAGGGGAGAGGAGATGGGAAAGAGCGTTGAGAGCTACAGATTTGGGAGAAGATGCTATGAATTTGCGTATCAATCGATTAGCGGCGGAGACATCTCCGGTTGCGGCAAGGGAGATTATATTCAACCAATTCGTTGCCGGACTGAGCTCTATACCGGACGACCTTACTTTTCTGCCGCGCCTTTGTTTGCTCTTGAGAAGAGGGTGAGGTGAGAGAGATAGAAGAAGGGAGAGAGAGAAGCTGCAAATTTTTTCATGAGATTTGAGTTTTGTTGAGAGACTGAGAGAAGGGGAGAAGAAAGAGAGAAGGGAGAGCAGTGGGAGTCAACAAAGCAAGCTGGCTGTCAGCAACATTCATTGCGCCTCGATTCTCTTTCTTTCCTGTTTTTTTTTTTTAAAAAAACCTTGATCAATCCATTGCCTGCCACGTGGGTCGGCCGTAAGTTTAAGTTTCCAGCCGGCCTGATGTTATCAAAACTGTATATATATATACATATATATATATATATATATATGAGATACAGTGACTTAGCGTCTGAAATTTAACACGTGAGCGTATTGGCCTACTGATACGGATACGAAGGTGAGTGACTTTTCTCTGCTACCCGACAAACTAAAATGGAATCTAACTTTCACGAGGCAGCGCAGCTACAATGAGATCTCCTTGTGCAGTCAACACCATGCTTTCCTCTTTTCTTTTTTTTCTTTTTCCTTTTAAAAAAAAAAATTATTTTTAACAACTTGTAGTCGAATTTCAATTCATCATTAATTTAAATCATTTTAGCCATTTGGATAATTTTACAGTCCTATTTATGAAAGACAATAAAGTAGTCTAATGCTTTGAAAATAGGGAATTCTAGGCATTTATAACATCTATTTATGATAGCGATTGTGGAGGGAGAGAGAGAGAGAATTAATTTGGGTAAGGGGTCCACCAACATTATAAGAATTGAAAGTTCAATGTGGTCACATAAATTGTATAACCGTTGATCCAGCTCTAAAGTGGGACCCAAATGTGACTTACATATTTACACCTTAAACAACCTCATCATCTTTATTCCTCAATTTAAATGGAAATGGCCAAATGGGTGATATATACATATATAGAGTTCCGTTCCTGTGAGAACTTCCTTATATAAGGATTTGATATTTTGGCCAATGTAAAATGAATATTTTAAAAAACAGACCATTGAATTTAATATTCTTCGTATGTATGATTGGCATTCCAAAAATCACAGTAATCGGACCACCGGTTTCCGAAATACAAATTGTTAAAATTTATATAGGTATTTAATTTTTCACAGTTTGTATTTAAGAAATCAGTGGTCCTATCACTCTGAGTTTTGGCAAGCCTGTCACATAGAAAGAATATTAAATTCAACGTTCAATTTTTCAAAATATCCATTTTATATTGATCAAAACGTCAAGTCCTCATATTAGAAAGTCGTCACAGGAATGAGACTCATATATATATTACTAATCTTGTAAGGACGTTCTTACGCTCTTATCGTAAGGACGCTTTTATTGTGATAGGAATTTTAAAAAAATTAACTATAAAATTTAATCTTTCATTTCAAAATCCTCTCTCTCAAAATTCAAAGGGACTGACATAATCTTCTGACAGGTTG
>JAESVK010000656.1:675937-689816 GCA_017140935.1 Hamamelis virginiana | reverse complement strand
CTGCTAGGAGTCATCTCTTTGAAGACTGGAGTTATTATATTTTGAAGGGAATTTTTGACCTTAAGCCTCACTTTTAGCACAGCCTCTAGCTGTGAATAATCATTGGTTGTATCCAATGGTCAATGCTTCTCTATTAATGAAAACCATGGAAAATTAAGGACATGTTTGGAAACTCTGAAAATTGAATCAGACTGGGTCAATTCTCTTATTGCTATTTAATTTTTATATAAATCAATTTATAGTTGGTTTGAAAAAGAACTTTGCTTATTCCTTATTTTTTTAACAATTCTTAATAGATTTCCAGCAGAAAAAGAGGGATTTATCAAATTGTGTGCAGGCAGTGTCCTTTTAACTACCCACAGATGAAATAAAATGAGCACTCAACGTAATGTCCTTACTTTTCAGTCTACTTAGCCTTATTGTTAAGATCCGAAACTGGATCCTTACCATTAATTTACCCATGGCTGGAAGTCTGGAACTAAAATCACTTACATAGGGCAATCAATGATGCATGGATAGCTTAGAAAATAAGACAGAAGAGTGTTAACATGTTTGCAAATTTGGGTCACTGTTCGCTTCCTTTTGGAAATCTTCAGTATGGCTGCTTGCGGTTTGTAATATTTTTGATCGAAGAGGGGTGTGCCAGAAAAGTTAACCTTACCACTTTTCAAGATGATTGGCTCGAAGCAAGCCAAACTGACTTCTAATCAGGCGACCGTGTGAATGGTTTGAATTGCCTCAACGAAGAGGACTTTTTATACTTGGGCAAATTAATGAATCACAATGAAAACAAACAAAATAGAAAATAAAATGGATCGAAGAAACCACATAATCATAAAATTACCTCCATTTCTGGTACAACAATTCCACGACTTCTGTTAAAGCTCTTCAATGCGAGGGATGATTCAGAAGAAAGGATCCTAAAAGCTAAGTTACCTAAACTAAGTTACTTAAGCTACGTAAAGGAAATTGAACATTTGAAACTGGATAAAGTAAATGATAAACTGGAAATTGAGTAAATGGAATTACAAGCTTGAAACTGTAAAGGAAATTACAACTTGAAAAGTAAAGGAAATGAAAAATAAAGACAAGACACACGTTGGTGTGATTGATGGTTGAAAAACCGGTGGTTGAGGAACCCTTTGCAATGAGGTCTCTTCCTCTATTTATAGACTTCAGAGTAACTGTCACTGAATCTCCATTGGCTACTGCGATGCCATGTGGCTAAATTTGCATCTAAACTGCTCTTCAAGCTTTCAATGAATCCTGTTATGCCATGTGGCTAATTTTTTATCTTTGATAATCTCCAGATTTTCCTTCTAAATTCAAATAACTGAACTTTAGTTGTTCAAATTGGAGAAGCTCTCAAATAACTGTTGTGATTCGAAAAATGAATAACTGCTAAATGGTTACCAGCAGTTATTCATTTGAATTTTAAATTCCTATTACGCATGAACTTAGAAGCCATAAAATAGTTTGGCTTTTCACATAAAAACTGTTTTTTAGTAGTTATATACTCTTATAATATTTGCAACTTTAAAATTTAATAATCTCTAGAGGAAAAAAATCAAATTTATAAGAAACTATTTTGCCTCGAAGAGACGAAGTCAGTAACCGCTCTTGATAACCGTCTTTCTTCTTCAAGGCAAGAATAAAATGTAAAATCTCATTTTCCTCGTCATCGAATTGTTCCTACGTGGCTTCAATTTATTGGCATGCAAATATTGAGCGTAAACATACCCCCCGCATCAAGAAAAACTCGATGATGAGTTTTGAATTGATGTGATGCACGTCTCTTCACTTTTTAGAACTGGCGGTTATACTCAGATTTTCCTTTAAAGCTCTTGAACTCGATTTCAGCTTCATTTAAGTTCTCAACTACTTGAAACCCTTGTTCTTCGTACTTCTTTCCTTCTCTTTGATTTTCTTTTTACGAAAGCTTCCATGGCTTCTTCGTCTTCCAAACCTGCTATGAAGACTTCCAAGGTTCCTTCTTCTTCAAAACATGCTGGTAAAACTCATGCCTCTGCACTAAAAGATTTATATGTGGATATTCTTAGGGATAATAGTGATCAACTGTACCCTAAGATTCTGAACCCTAATGAATCAAACCCTAAAGTTACCATTCTTGGCCCCTCTTTCAAAGATGAAATCACAGAGGACTTTATTTCACATTTCCCATTTCCAGAGAATGAACAAACTCTACTTCAACATGGTCAAGCCATTGAATTGGAAGGTAATGCCATTCGACACTGGCCAAAAATAGATGATGGTTGGAATGAATTGGTCGAAAGGGCCAGAGCTTCAAAAGAGCAAGATTGGCTCGAATTGGGAATCATTGATGCCATTTCTCTTTCGACAAAGAAATTCTCTTGTAATGGTAAGCTTTTGGCTGCTGCTTTTTGTTTCTGGTCCCCTGCTTTTAACTGTTTTCAATTCCCATGTGGTCCCATGACCCCAACTATTTTAGACATTTGTGCCATCACAAGTTTGCCTCCTCTTGGTATTGAGGTTAATGCTCTTTTAGGTCATGAAGAATCTTTTTCTTATTCTCTTGCATCCATTCCAAATCTTAGCTACCCAGGTTTCATTCAATGTGAAATGGGTAAAGCTTCTGAACCTGTTTCTGTGAAGGAACACGCTTCCTTTCTGCTGTTTTGGATCAATAGGTTTCTGATTTGTTCTTCTACTCAAAGAATAACTCAAGAGTTTGTCTATATTGCAAAGGCCTTTGCCTTGAAGAAGAAATTGGCTTTAGCTCCTTTTTTATTAGCCAATCTATATTCAAAGTGTCAAACCATGTATCAAAAACAAATGAGCTATAACACTGGAGGCCCCTTTTGGGTTTTACAGTTTTGGCTCTATGCTTATTTCCCTGAAATCAGACCCAAGCTTTTTCTTTATGAAAATCAAACCTTTCTCAATTTTGGTGAAAGGTTCATTGAGTCAGATAAATTTGATGAACAAACTTCTTCATTCTCATTTTTCTTCAAACTTCCTTCGAAAAGGAAACCAAGCTTCTTCGAGCCATATTCTGATCCTTCAGTAGGTCCAGCTTGGTTAAAACAGTTTTATCCCATGAGAGCTACGATTAAAGTTACTCTAGAATTGACATATCTTTGGGCCAGTTTTTTGATCAACAGGGATTTACTTGTTTCTTCTTATGTTACTAGAGGACGTGGACAATTTTTTGAAACTTCTGCAGAGCCATATTTTCCAAATTTGGTGACCAGGCAATTTGGTTTACTTCAAACCATTCCATTGCCTTATGTGAGCACATTTGCAAGTATTTCTTCAAAGAGAGAAACTTTCAAAGAAGATAGTCAGATTAGGGAGATCATGACTACATTTGCTAAAGAGAGGAGCAAATTTAAGTTTTACTCTTTTGATCATCATTACTTGTCTACTGACAAGTTTGATGATTGGTGGGATGCTAACTGGACCAATGCTTTTGGCTCTCTCAATTTCTCTTTAACAATAACCAGTATATTTCCCTTTGAGTACAATAATTAATCTTCAGCTTCTTTGTCCATCTCTGCAAGTCAATCTCCTGCTAAGAAGAGTAAAGGTTCAACTGAAGCCCTCCTATCTCAAGTTGTAAAAAACTTGGCTTCATCTGTCAGTATAGCTCTTCCACCTCGTCCAAAAAAGGCCACTACTGCTACTGCTATCATTCCTCCTTCATCCTCCCAGAAAAGTAAGGATTTTTATTTTATTTTTATTACTAAACTTATGTTTAACATGCATTTAATCATGCACATCATTCTTTAGGTCAAAGGCTTCTCAGCCAAAGATTACAACAAATCCCTTCTGGCACTGAGATTACCATCAGTGATGATGAAGCAGAAGAGAATGAATTTTCAGAAGAAGAATCAGCATAAGTGCCCTTAATTCGAAAACCACATACTAGGGCTGCTTCTTCTTCTACCGCTGCTTCTTCTTCTACCACTGCTTCACAACAAGCTTCCAAAGAAGAAATGCATCCTACCCTGCATCTGGAAAGAAAGAAGAAAGATACTCACAGCCCTTCAAAGCAAATAACCAAAGTGGCTTTTGATCAGCCACCTCCTATATTGTCATGGATACTCTTCAAACCCCTTCTTCGAGGACATCTTCAAAAGAAGAAAAAAAGAAAAGAAAAACTGAAAAGAAAGAAAGAAGGAGACTAGAAAAAGAGAATTATGAGAAAATGCAGCAACTTCTTCAAGAATTGCAAGAGAAAGAGGAGAGAAGGAAACTGAAAAAACAAAAAAGAAAGGCTGCAAAAGAGGTATCTCCTTCACCACAATATCCAAAGGAAAAGCATTCTGAAGAAGAACCAACTCAGGTTTTTCAAGGTACACTTGTTCCTCATTCACAGCCAACTGAGGAAGAAAATGCTCAGATCATGGGGGAAACTGGCTATGACACAAGTTCATCAGAGCCACTCTCCATTGAACCCATCATTTCAATTGATCCTTATGGTCAAATTATCACTGCTGAGGTAATATTTAAATTTTCTTTAATACTCTCATCACAAGTCACTTTTTAACTGTATCTTTTAATTGCAGACTTCCAAAACCTCTGAAGTTGCCACTCCAACCTCTTTTACTTCCTCAGCTGCAGTATCACCTGAGGTATCATATTTTAATTTTCTTTCTTTCGAGCTAATACATCATGAACTAACAATTCTTTGTAAACATGATTTTCATATTCATGAACTGTTAGTGAGAATGGCTACAAAATACGTATATTTACCTCTTTATCACAGTGAAGCTCTTCGAACTACAGCTCTGATTGTAAGTTTTAATATAAACTTATCCCAATAAGGAGATTTTGTCTTGCCATAAAATGCTAACAAAATTTCACCATTTCAGCCTCCAGGGACTACCATTCAAATTGTGGTAGACAATCCTCTAACCATTCCCTCATCTATCATTCCTCTTATTGAAGAGGACATTTCATCATTACCTCGGCCTGTAATTCCTTTTGAACAGGTACACTTAATTAGGATTTAATCAATATGATATATTTACTCATATTTTAATGACTTGAAATCATTAATTTTCTTCCTATTTCAGGTTAATCTGGAAACTGAATCTTCAATTCAACCTGATGCCTCTCTGCCAACTCTCAAAGTTCAATCCCCATATATGGATGATACATTGGCATTAGTTGAATGGGAAAATCAAGAACTTCAATATTCAGAAGAAGAACTTCCTTCAGAAATTTCTACTCCAACTGCCTCTGATCAGGCAAAGCTGCTTTTTAATAAATGTGAAGACTTGTCTCTGGATGACATGCTCAACCCTGACTTGAAGAAAGAAGTTATTGATCAATGTCAAGATCTTGTAAACAGTCTTGTAAATGTCGATCAAGGTTCTCCCCAGCAATTGAAACTTCTTGTATCTCAAATAATCATATTGATTGAGAGATATAATGAAATCAAAGATGATTTGGGTCCAGTTGAAGTAGCTATCATGGAAATGCAAACCAGCTCCTCTTTCTTAAAGAATAACTTGTAACAACAAAAAGCTAAGAAAGAGCAAATCATTTTTCTGGAAGATAGAATCAAGGTTCTGCAAACTGAACTTTCTTCTCTGCAAGCTTAATATGAGGTTAGCCAAGAAGAGATGATTACCTTGAAATCTGCAGCTAATCCTCATAAGGAAGTACTTAAGAAATACATTGCTGACAAACTTGGTCCCTTGAAGAGGAAACATGGCATGATGCAATATTTGGATACCAGTGCTGCAGATTGGAATTCGTTGAAGAAAAATCTGCAATATTTCTAAATTTGCACTAGTAATCTCTGAACAGTAGTTTTAACTTTCAAATTCTGTTTTGAATTTGCTTTTGTAAGTACTTTTCAGTAACTTTTATTAATATCATTTCATTTTTATCATGGCATGTTGTTACATCCATTTGTTTTAAATGCTATTATATCTATTTTTGTGGTTGACAAACCTGCCAATAACATCAAGATTGTATATTTTCCCAAATAGTGGGAAAATATTTTTTTAGGAACTTACCATTAATCTTTTTTGGATGAACATATCCATTGAGATTCTTTAAATGATATGCACCACCCTATAAAACCCTATGAACTTGAAATGGTCCTTCCCAATTTGCTGACCACTTACCAAATTTGTGGTCTTTTAAACCAATCGGGAGTATAGTTTTCCAGACCAAATCATATTCAGCAAAAGTTTTCACTTTTACTCTTTTATTATAAGCTCTTTCAGCCTTCTTCTTTTGCATTTGGATGTGATTCAAGGCTTTAAACCTATCTTCATCCAATCTATCATGCTCCAAATGCATAGTCATTTCATAATCTTCTTGGCTTAATTCATATTGTTTGGCAATTCTCAAAGAATTTACATTAATCTCCATAGGCAAAACTGCATCATGCCCATAGGTTAATGCAAAAGGAGTTGTACCTGTACTAGAACGCTTCGAAGTCCTGTAAGCTGACAAAACATTAAGCAACAAATCATGCCATTCTCTTGGATTTTCATCAATGGTTTTTTGTAAAATTTGCTTCAAGATTTTATTTGAACACTCAGCTTGACCATTGGCTTGTGCATAATAAGGAGTTGAATGAATCAAAGTAATGTCATATTGACTGACAAACTCCTTTACTTCATTTCCAGTGAAAACACTTCATTGATCAGCTGTAATGGTTTGAGGAATACCAAACTTACTCATAATTTCTTTAATAAATTTAATCACTTTGGATTGTGTAACTACAACCATAGGTTTAACTTCAACCCATTTTGTAAAGTAATCAGTAGCTATTATTACAAAAGAATGCTGCTTCAAAGTAGGAGGAAATATTTTTCCTATTAAGTCCATGGCCCAAACCTTTAAATGGCCAAGGTTTTACTATTGAATTCAGTTCAAGGGCAGGCCTATGGCATATATTTCCATGCTTTTGACATGCTTGGTAGCCTTTTGTATACTCAATACAATCTTTTAGAATTGTTGGCCAGTAAAAACCATGTCTTCTAATCAACCATCTCATTTTAACATCTGGTTGATGAGACCCACATGTTCCTTCATGAACTTCACCCATAATCCGAAGTATTTCTTCTTCATTAGGGCATCTTAGTAACAAACCATCCGAGCTTTCTTGTACAAATCTGTGTCATACAAGACATACTTCAATGCTTTGATTCTTATTAATCTAGAGGTTTTTATATTAGGATCTTGTAGATAATCCTTTATAGGTGTCCTCCAAATATCTTTTTGAACATCAACTTCATTTATTTCAATTGGAAAACCTCTTTCTAATAATGAAGGTAAAATCTTTCTTTTGTTTTCAAAGCACATTTCCATGCTCCATGGTATTTCTTTGAAACTAGAAGCAATTTGAGCTATATTATTTGCCTCTTCATTCAAGAATCTAGGAACATAATCAATAAAGACATCTTGAAATTTGCTAATCAAATGAATTGCATTAGCATAATAAGGCAATAAAGCCGAACTTAAGCACTGGTAATCTCCCTTAACTTGTTTGATGACAAGTTGGGAATCTCCCATAACTTCAATTATCTCAGCTTTCCATTCTTTTAGAATTTCAAGTCCAAAAATCAAGCCTCATATTTAGCCTGATTATTGGTAGTATTTTGCTCCAATCTTAAATAAAATTTGGTTTTAACTCCCTTTGGTGACTCAATCACTACACCAATTCCAGAGAAATGAGTGGTCTTTGAACCATCAAACCACATTCTCCATGGAGCAAATCCTAGATTATTTGCTTCAAGGCATTCCTGTAAAATTTCTTGCGGAAGATGATCAGCAAGAAAATCTGCCAAAGCTTGGCCTTCTACAGCCTTTTGTGGCATATAAATGAAAGTAAATTCTGTTAAGGCCAAGATCCATTTTCCAATTCTATTATTCAACAAAGGTCTTGATAACATGTATTTTATAATATTAAACTTAGACAATACAATAATTTCTCTTAGAAGTAAATAATATCTAAGTTTCATTACTGCAAAATACAAAGTAAGACATAATTTTTCAATGGCTAAGTACTTCTACTCAGTTTCATTCAAAATTCTACTTAAATAATAGATAGCTTGTTCTTTGAAATTCTCATTATCTTGAGCAAACAGACTTCTTATAGAATCTTCAGCAGCAGAAATATAGAGTTTCAAAGGCTTATCCATTTTAGGTGGCATCAACACTGGTGGATGAACTAAATATTGCTTTATTGCTTCGAAGGCATTCTGGTGTTCTTCCAACCATTTGAATTCTTCCCCACCTTTCAATTTCAATAAAGAAAAGAAAATTTTAGTCTTACCTGCAGCATTAGAAATAAACTTTCGAAGGAAATTCAGTTGTCCTAAGAACCTCTGCATATCCTTTTCATTTGAAGGAGGCCTTGCATCAATAATAGCTTTGGCCTTATTTTTATCAATTTCAATGCCCTTATTGTGTACTAGATAGCCTAAAAAGTTTCCAAATGAAACTCCAAAAGCACACTTTTGAGGATTCATCTTCAACTTATAATGCTTTATTCTTTTGAAAACTCACTACAACAAAACCACTATTTACGGCATTTTATTTACGGCGTTTATGTCTAACGCCGTAAATGGTGGTAATATAACTCATACATCTCGTGTTTTTAACAAAAGTCGTAAATGCATTAATATTCACGGCGTTTATTAAACGCCGTAAAAAGTTTAGGTATTAACGGCGTTTTTCAAACGCCGTAAAAGGTATATTATATTGACGGCGTTTAATAATCGCCGTAAAAGAAGTATTCATGGCGTTTTTTAAATGCCGTGAAAATTATAGGTATTCTTGGCGTTTGTTAAACGCCGTAAAAATTATAGGTATTCTCGGCGTTTTTTAAACGCCATAAATAGTTTTAGTGTTAATTTTTTAACCCGCGAAATATCCCCTTTTTCTTTTGTTTTCCCTCTTTTCTTTTCATTCCCTGCGCCAAGAAACCCTCAATCGAAAACCTCAGTCGTTGACCCCCCTGATCTTACCACCATGGAAGCCTTGCCGCCGTAACTCCCCTGATCTTACCGCCGTTCACCCGCTGTTCACCCCCTGTTCTTACCGCCGTACTCCACTTTCTCTCTCTCTGATCTTGCTATGCCGCACTCTCATACTTTTGAGTAAGGGCTTGCTCCAGATCCTTATGCTCCAGATCCAGATCGTGATCGAGACCTAGCTCCCACCGAGAGAGATACGGCTAGCTGGCAGCTCAGCTCGTGATCTACGACCACCGTCGGGCAAGGTCTGGTCGAGGGGATCCCGAGTTCTAAGCCCTACTACCTAGAGTTGGAGGATGAAAGATCTCAAAATGACATAAAGAAACCCTTTTGCACGAAGTCTCAACATACCGATCTTGAGGTATGTTTTTTTTTTGCTTTCTTTGTTTTATATTTTTGGTAGATCTAGGGTTGTTTGTTGTAGATGAATTTGTTTTGTTTCATCTAAATATAAATATAATGATCTGGATTTGTTTTGTTTTATCTGAATATAAATATAATGGTCTCCTTATATATACAATTCTTTTTCTTAATTTTTGAATCTCACTTATGATTTATCTTACTCGCTTTTTTAATGGTGTCTTTCTGATTATTATATTACAGGAAGAGTTTCAATTGGCTTTATTTAAGACGAACAAAAAAGAGAGCTTGTTTGCTGATCGGGTAAATTTTTTATATGTCAAACCTTACCGTTGGTTGTTTTCATTGAGGATTTGCCTTTGATGTTCTTTTTGCCTGATAATATCATATTAGTCGTATTTTGTTTTGATTTAAGTTCTGAATATATTGAATCTTATTACACTCATTACTAATTAGAAGCTATAGATTTCACTTTATGATTGCTTGTATTCTTCTTTTGAATAACTCTTATTTTTAATCTTCAGTGGATTGCTGGATTTTAGTTTAATCTCTAAACCTTAGGTGTGGGCAGCTGTTCTGGCAGTGGCATGCACAGAATTTGGTGTCCTCTTGGTATTACATGTATTTGTTGTTCTGTTGTATTGATTAGGATATTCGGCAACACGTTTAGAAGATCTAATAAATTTTGTTCTTTGGTATACTGCCCATCAAGGGCTGTGGTTGAGCTTTTTTTTTTTACCACTCCAACTTATAACCTGTGTGATAGTTTGTTGGACCTTTTTTTTTTTTCAAATTACCATTTGTTGAGACTTGACACCATTTGGATGTTTACAATTATGCTCATATTCTGCAAATGCATACAAGCTCAACTGTTGAGTAGATTCCTTTCATATTAATTTGTTTACTAATCATTATATACAAAGTTAAAAGAGAATTGAGGCAAAGAAATATACTCCCACCTGGGCCAACATATCCAATTGATCCCTTTATCTTAACCGAGCTAGTTTAATTACCTTCCAAATTACCTGTAACCATGGAGAGAACTTTTGCATGCCCAAAATTACCCACATGAACAACCATGTCGTCTTTGAGGAGGACATTGCTGGGCTTGAGATCTCCGTGAATTATGGTTGCTGGGCAATGATGATGAATATACTCAAGTGCAGAAACAACATCAATGGCGATGTTTAATCTCTGCATTAGATCTAGAGTTCTTGACTCATTCTAAAATCATTGCCTTGCAAGTGTCTATACGAGCAGGCACTTACAGTTTTTAGGAGATTCTGACACCTTATTTTTTTAGGGTTTTGCATTTGGAAACAAAACTCTTCGATTGCTCAAAGGTAAAAGGAAATGAGAAGGAAAGTTTGAATCTTATAACATCAGTCTGTCAATTAATTTTTACCATAGATTTGAAATAAAATGTCCTGTATGGAAGCAACTAAACTAGTTAACTCTTGAAATAGTCCTTTCTTTAATTTTTGCTTTTACCCTCTACCTATAAATGCAAATTAATATTATCATTGCTGTGGAAACATTTAATGTCAAGATTAGTTTCATAATGCCTTTGTGTAGGGGGGTTTTGGATTATGAATAGAGTTGAAAAGGTCTAAATAAGGGTAGCTCTATTTATGTGAATCTTCTCTCACACGGTGAAGCATATTCAATGGAAAGTGGAGTTCGAATTGGGCTATCCTAAAATTTGTAGGACATGATAGAAAGAAGTTTGAAAAGAAATTCAATTCCATGAAAAGGTAATTTATTGTGAGTTTGGTTTTGAGGAAGGGGATTGGTGTACCAAAGTAACTCATCATAGTCATATGGTGAGTTTTTGGAAAGTTATTATGGGGCAAGCTAGACTACTTTAAGGCTAGGATTGGTGTACCAAAGTAACTCATCATAGTCATCTCAGAAAACTTTTTATTGTGACAGTAATTCTCTGGGAATTGGTGCAAATATCAAATATATTAATATTAAAGGCATTCATAAGGTATGGGACCAGAAAACATCACGAGTTTTCTGAGATCATTGTAGGTATATGTAAATTTCCAGTAACATGTCACATTATTAATTTGTTTTAATTATTTTATGTTAGTATTTTTTTTTTTTTTTTTTTGGGGTGAAATGTTACTACTATTTGTTAGCTTTATAAGATAGGAATTTATGTTCAAACTTTCTGTGTTAGAAACTTCTATTAATGTAATGCTTGCCTAAAACCACCTTTGCAGCAAGAAGTTGATAGTGCTCCTCAAAATAATAGTGTCTTCAGAGCTCAATCACTAGCACAAAAATTGCCTGAATTTGATATGGTTCAAAAAATTTAAGCCAGTTTTTTTATAGAAAATTGTGCATAGTGATGGTAATTCTTCGGGAATTACTGCAAAATATCCATTATGTTAT
The DNA here is from genome assembly GCA_017140935.1 of Hamamelis virginiana. Lineage (NCBI taxonomy): Eukaryota > Viridiplantae > Streptophyta > Magnoliopsida > Saxifragales > Hamamelidaceae > Hamamelis > Hamamelis virginiana. The sequence goes on along the minus strand of JAESVK010000656.1, from coordinate 678,069 downwards.
TATTAAACGGCACTCATATGGTTTGAGATACCAGAATACATCATGAGTTTTATGAGATCAATGTATATATTCGTGTTAAAATTGTCCGGTCACATTCTTAATTTGTTTTAATTATTTTATATTATTAAATTTTATTCATAAAATGTTGCTACTGCTTGTTAGCCTCATAAGAATACCAAAGTATACTTGCCAGATTTGTTTCCTCTCTCTCTCTCTCTCTCTCTCTCTGACTTTCTGGAAATGTTGCTAGTTTTTAAGAATATAAAGAGTATACTTTGTAGATACGAGATATGCATTCGTTATCTTTTTATCCAACTTGCCAATTATGCGATTGTGTATGAATCTCTGATAAGACTACTAGCTTTAGGCGTGTTCCATTTTAACATTTTTAAGAGACAGTTTTACAGGGTTCAGGTTGGTGTACAATCTCCGGAAGGGATTACAACTACACGTGGAGTATTAAGAAGATTTAATGATTTCTTGAAGTTATTTGCCTGTGTAAGTCCGAATTTTTCTTCACTTTTTAATATATTTTACCCTAACTATGGTTATAAAACAAAAGAACCCATGGCCCCTTTTATTTCATTTGAATGAGAGATGGGAGAGACTTACAAAACAACTAGTAGAGAGAGAAGAGAGCAGGAATGCTCATCAAAATTATAATATCGTAAATCTTCTATGTTTGTAGGCCTAAATAGTTTTAAAAATGTTTGAGAACATTTTACATCTTTATAATAAGAACAACACCTTTATAATTATTATCTTATAATTATTTATTTATTTATTATTTTTTCAGTGATACATTTAGCTTGATTGCCTGGGTTTAACCTTGGCACAATTTTGTGTCATTTTGGTTTAGATGAGACAGGTTATAGTGTTATTTTGGTTTAGATGAGACATATATATATATATGTCTTGTCAGTGATATATTTTAATGTCGTTTTGGTTTAACCTTATTGCCTGGGTTCACTAAAATTTTTATGATTCCTTTTATATTTTAGATGGGTGATTATAGTGTTCTAGCTGTTAGGAAGGAGTTGAAGGTGGTAGATATCATATTGTATGCACATTTCTTTCGTAATTATTGTTTTCTCCCATGCCTAATAGATATTGTATCGTTTGTAGTATTCGAGTTAGGGTGAAGAGGTTGGAATCTCACTATGGATAAGGATTGGTTGCATTTTAGTCATTTTTCGACCGAATATGAATCTGGAGCATGTAGGTTCATTGAAGTAGCTAGAGCAAATTCAAAAAATGCTGACATGATCGCATGCCCTTGCACTAAGTGTCGGAACTTACATCACCAAAATTTTAGTATAGTGTTTGAGCACTTGGTGATTAAAGGGATGGATTCGACGTACACCACTTGGGTTCTTCAAGGGGAAGAACCTCCAAGTGCGTCTTGTGAACAAAAAGGTGTTGATATGACATGGACACATAGGATGTATAGAGATGCACATATAGATGAGACAAGTGATAGAGATGCAATTATGGATGAGACAGGTGATGTTTTAGAATACACAAATCAGAGAAAAGAGCCGGATTTCATGCATCTATTAGCAGAAGCTGAGACACTTTTGTATCCTGGTTGTACGAAATACACACGGATTTCGGCAGTTGTGGTATTATTCAAGCATAAAATGACAAATGGTCTAACTGACAAAAGTTTTAGTGAACTCCTGGAGATCCTTTGTGACATGCTCCCCCATGATAACACACTTCCCAATTCTATGTATTCGACGAAGAAGTTACTTAGTGCATTTGGTTTAGGGTTTGATAAGATACATGCATATGTGAATGATTGTTGTCTGTTTACGAAAGATAATAAGGACAAGGAGGAATGTCCAAAATCCGGTTCTTCAAGGTGGAAAGTGAACAAACAGTCTGAAAAGATTCAAAAAGGAGTCCCAGCAAAAGTCTTGCGTTATTTCCCAATAATACCATGACTTAGGAGGCTTTTTGTGTCACCGGAAATGGCTGAACAACTAACGTGGCATTCCACTCATAGAAGTACAGATAATAAGATGCGGCATCCGGTTGATTCTTTGGCTTGGAAACGCATCGACCAACAATGGCCCTCTTTCGCATCTGAGCCGCGAAATATTAGATTTGGTCTTGCAGCTGATGGGTTC
>JAESVK010000656.1:647611-665937 GCA_017140935.1 Hamamelis virginiana | reverse complement strand
CATATGAGTTGGTTTAAATCTGTGCTACTCTTCATACGGTTAATTAATTATCCACTTTAATAAACCTTTGAGTAGGAACCCTTTTAGAATAGATGTATATGAAAAATATCAGTCTCTCTATCTCAACACCTTGAGATGCATATTTCTCTTATCATTTATTCATGGACCTTATCATATATGTTAGAACATATTAGATAAGTTATACCTTCCATATATTGATAATATGAAACTTAATATACCCTTTAGGATTGGTTTTAGGGCATACTTCTAACATTTAGTAAGTCCAACTTCACTTTGAAGGCAGTTTTGATGTGGACAATTAATGATTTCCCAGCTTATGCAAACCTGTCTGGTTATAGCACAAAGGGGAAGAAGGCATGTCCTGTGTGTGGTGTTGGCACTTGTTCAAAATGGCTACATTATAGTCACAAGTGGGCGTACATGAGCCACAGGAGGTTTCTTGCACCCGACCATCCATATAGGAAGAAAAGAAGTTGGTTTAACGGAAAGAAAGAACTTAAACTGAATCCCAGACCCGTGACTGGTCGTGATGCTTGGCATGCAGTGAGTAATTTTCAAATTGATTGGGGGAGGAAAGAAAAGGGGAAAAGAAAGAGGAAGATAAATGCCATCAAGCCACCCACGCCTTGGACAAAGAAGTCTTTATTTTTTGAGTTACCATATTGGGAGGTAAGCAATAGTAGAATTATTTAATGTCTTCCTGTCAATTTTTATTTAATAGTTGGCATTACATTTTATTAAACCCACATTTTTATCTTTATAAATGGTGTTGTAGGATTTACTTTGCCGTCACAACTTAGACGTTATGCACATAGAGAAGAATATTTGCGAGAGTCTAGTTAATACATTGTTGAATGTGACGGGAAAGTCGAAGGACAACGCTAAGTGTCGTGCAGACTTAAAGAAGTTAAATATTAGGCACGCTTTGCATGTGGATGAGGGTGCAAAGTCCTTGCCTCCAGCGCCTCACACCTTATCGAAGGCAGAGAAAAAGCTTTTTGTTCTAGGCTACGAGACCTAAAGCTACCCGATGGTTACTCCTCAAATATCGGGAATTATGTCTCAGTAGAGGAGTGCAAAATAGTAGGTCTCAAGTCCCATAACTGTCATGTATTGTTGCAGCAGCTATTGCCTATAGCATTGAGGGGATCTTTACCAAAGGGCACAAGAAATGCAATATTCCAACTGTGTGCTTTCTTCAATGAACTATGCCATTGGGTGTTAGACAGAAATAGAGTCGAGGTGCTTGAAGACAATATTGTAGAGACTCTATACATGTTTGAGAGATACTTCCCTTCATCATTCTTCGATATTATGATTCACCTGTCAATCCATGTGGGACGGGAAGCACGTCTTTGCGGGCCAGTCCAATATCACTGGATGTATCCATTCGAGAGGTGGTCCACTATCATTTTATTTGTATATCTTTGCACTTCATAGTGTTTATAGTATCACAAGTTAACAACTACTTTTATTTTGCATTTTTAGATATATGAAGATACTTAAGGGATATGTTTGGAATCATGCGCGACCTGAAGGATGCATAGCTGAATGTTATGCATCTAAAGAGTGCATGGATTTCTACAGTGGGTACATTAAACAGGCAGCTAAAATAGGTTACAAACATGCTCGAAACGAAGAAGTGGAACATGATAGAATATTAGAAGGACGTCCACTATCGAAGGGTGTGGAATCAATTATGCCTGATGATATGTTACAGATTTCCCACCTTTATATATTGAGAAATACTGCAGAAGTGGAACCATACTTAGAGTTAGTACCATAATTATTTTCACCATTTATATTTGTATTTGTATACGCCCGACACCTTATACAATTGTCTTATATTCTCACTTTTTATTAGCATGCATGTGGAGGAGCTTAAGCGTTCGGAGAGGCGTTTATCAAGGAATGAAACTTTGCTACAGAATTTACACAACGAGACCTTCTGCGATTGGTTAAAGGAGAAGGTTCATTCGAGTGATAGTAGCGTGTCGGATACATTGCGTTGGCTATCTTTTGGTCCTAGAAAGCATATAAAGTCATATTCGGCCTACGTAATTAATGGACAACGATTTCACACAAGGCATGCCATTAGGGAAACACAAAATAGTGGAGTTTCCATTGATGCAGAAACGGTGTGTCGATCAAGTGCAAGGGACAATGCTCAAGTGGTTGGGAAGATCTCTTATTACAGGGTTGTTGAAGACATAATTCTATTGGACTACTACAGATTCCAAATCCCAATATCCAACTGTGCATGGGCAAACATTGTGAATGGTATTAAAGTTGACGATGGCTTTACGTTGGTTAACCTTGAACACGGACTTGGTCAATTTGAGAAAGATCCATTCATTCTAGCTTCACAGGCAAAACAAGTGTTTTATTTTTAGGACATAGAAGGTTTAGCTTGGTATGCTGTGCTAAAAGCGCCACCTAGGGGCTTTCACGAATTGGAGATGTTTGATGAGGATGCTTACATGCCACATAATCCAATTGATATAGTAAGACTTGATTTGAACCCCATTGAAGAAGATGAACATTATGTAAGGCCTAATTGTGAGGCCATTGAAGTGGAAGATGAATGAATATTGTTTAAGGTCAATTTGTGAAGCCACACTATGTAATTATTTGGTTTTGGTCCTTATGGGCATTGTATTAAATTTGATGGGCATTAATGTAGGTTTTCTTGATTAGACTAAATTATATAACCTTTTGTTAAAGCTTATACCAATTATTTACCTCTTTGTGTGTGTGAGATACTAAAATGTGTATCTTTTATGGTTGCATTACATTTATTATTCACATTTTTGCTCTGTATCATATTTGTGCCCTTTTATTGTTTTATAATTGTGTGACATTCTAATCGTTATATATTTTTCCATTTTGTTTGCCTCAAATCAGATTTTTAAGTTCTTATAACAATGAAGAACAGCCAAAAAGGGGAGGTAACTATTACTATAGCTTATTGTTTTACAATTATGATTACTATATTGCTGACGTCCCAAAGTTATTTACTCTAACCATTTAAATAATATTTTTCCATTTTGTATACAGGGTTCTAAAAAGGGTGGAAAGAAGGCTCAGTTAGAAAGGGAAGCAGTCATAGTGGCTGTCTTGCGAGAGGGCGGAGAATTAGAACACGAAGATTTGGACCCAAGACAAAATTCTTCAGATTCTTCTGAAGAAGGGGAACATGAAGATTTAGGGGTCGATCATGACCCTAAAGGAAAAGGAATAAAAGCCAAGAAAGGGAGAGGGCGTGCGAAATTGAAAATTGATGAAGATCAAGCGGATGTGTATTTCAATGAAAGGTGTCAACCAATTGATAAAAATTCACAACATTTCTCTACTTTCTTAGGGCGTTTGGCAAGAGAGCGAGTGCCAATCATTTATGATGATTGGCGTAATGTTGACGATGATATCAAGCAACGGTTGTGGGTTATAGTGAAGGTATCTTATAGATATATAATTTAACTTAACACGTATTTATTTATGTTTTAAATGTAACTAACTAAAAGTTTTGCTTCTGGAACATTGCAGCAAAGGTACATAATGAAAGTTGATGCCTACCAGTATGCTATGTCCAAAATGGGTAAATCTTTGCGGGATGAGAGATGCAATTTGACTTGTGCGTTAAGAAAACCCAAAAAGGGACAGACTGAAGAAAGCATCAGGCTGATTTATGTTTCCTTGGATCACTGGAAGCAATTTGTTCTGCAACGAAAATCAAAACAGTTCAAGGTTTTTGTCACTTTTGTATTTAGAGAAAAATGTAATTTTTTGGCAATTTAATTTTATGATTGTATTTTTTTTTTGTAAACATATTTTTGCTTTTTGAACAGGATAAAAGTGACAAAATGAAAGATGTGCGGTCGCATCAGAAAATAGTACACCGCACATCCCGTAAAGGATTTGCTCGGTTGGAGCATGAACTGGTAATAAGTATTTCTTTTTGTAATCTTGGCACATGTACAATACTTTTTAAATGTGTAACTCCCGAATTACTAATTAATATGGAATGTCCCATACATTAATTGTAGAAACAGAATTGTACAGCTGAAGATCCACCAGTGGATTGAGTTTTAGTGTGGAAAAAAGGCTATGCTCCAAAAGACAAACCAGTTAGTGACCAAGTTGCCCAATATATTGTAAATGATTTTCTCTTTTACATATGATGTAAATAGATATTGTAATATAAATATTAACAATGGTACGTGCAGGAACAAATGGACCAATATTCACAATCTCCTGCAGGCCAAGACCCCACCGGCATTGAATATGATGCCCTAACTCACGTATTTGGTCGTGAACGCCCAGAAAGAGTACGTGGGATGGGGTTTGGGGTTACGCCATCTATGGTTCGCACAACAATCCAATCAAACAGAACCAATCAAGAGATGAGAAATGAGATACAGGAACTGAAGCAACAGGTAACCGAGTTTGGTGATTTGGCTGAAAGGTTAAGGGTGATGGAGGCATCTCTGGCTACAGCTGGCATACAATTGGTAAGCGGACAACTTAGACATAAAATGTGAGATTAAAACATGTGATTTAGAACATAATTGTTTATAATGCAATATCCATACTTTTGCAGGGCCAGACACAAAGTAGTACAATGCCTAATGCAAACTTTAGTGGGCAGGTAAATTTGTATAAATCAAAATTGTTTATATATATGCTTTATTCATAGATTATCTAACGCTTTTTCCTTTCATGCTCCCAATGCTAGGCACAACAGACAGGAACAGAGGTTCCTGGTGGTGGTTCGTTGGAGAATGCCGTATGCACTTTGATGAATTGGATTGGGGACAAAATTGATGTGGCACGGGGTCATATTTCATCTACAGATCCTACCAGTAGTGTGCACCATGTGCCACTTGGTTATGGTTACTATAGGGTTTGGGTGGATGAAATACTAGTCAAAGATGTGTCCTTGCCTCGTCCAACACGCGAGTTTTTAACCCTTGATAAAGCTTATGGAACTACAGTTGCATGGCCAATGGATTGCATTCGGATTGATGGTTGACATGGAGAGGAGGTAAAGGGTTAAAATTTAAAGTACTACAGTTGCATTCGGATTGATGGTTGATATGCAGTATGTTTTTATTTAGTTTGTCATGTCTTCTCTTTCTTATTCATGAATTATAATGTTTGTGATGTAATATTGAGAGGCGTGGGAGACATCATTTGATTGTAGTGTTGAGATAATTGTGATTATAGAAGTGTTATGAACTCTTTTTTTGATAGGTGAAAATTTGAAAATGTTGTAAAAACAGACGAAACGCTGCCGGATTTTCGTCTCAAAAAGCAAACATTAAATTACTTTAATTATGGTTATCTTAAATGATTTGTCATGTCATCTCAAACTTATGGTTACTTTCTTATTCATGAATTATAATGTTTGTGATGTAATATAGAGAGACGTGGGAGATGTCATTTGATTGTGGTGTTGAGATAATTGTGAATATAGAAGTGTTATGAACTCGTTTTTTGAATTACTTTTATTATGGTTATCTTAAATGATTTGCCATGTCATCTCAAGCGTATTCAAAAAAGCAAACATTAAATTACTTTTATTATTATTATTATTATTATTATTATTATTTATTTTAAAAGCATATAACATTCTCGTTATAGTAATAAATTTAGGGTCTTATTACATTTCATATCTTTTCAATTTATGTTTTCATTATTCTACAATTAATACATGCATGAATGAGATTATTGACTTTCCTATAATTGCCTTGTCAACTCCAGGACCTTGCAAAGAAGACAAAAGAGCAGACTTGGGCTTTATGTGCAACTAATAAAGGGTGAATTTTTTTTTTGTGAATATTTTAGAGTTTTGCTTTGGATTGGATAATGTAGTAGGTAGCTAGAGGTACTGAATATATAGTTTAATTCTTCTATGATATATTTTCATGAATTTGGTTATAGATGTGATAATTTCTTTAGTATATTCACTATGATATATTAACTATATAAATGGTAGTCTTTTATTACAATATAGAATAAGTAGATAAGGACATGAAAATGGGCACTATTCATTGCAGGAAAATGACAACCATTAATGGATTTTTATAAATACACTAAAAAGTATTAACGGCGTTTATTAAATGCCGTAAATAATATGCCGTAAAAATAACAATTATTTAAGGCATTTTATAAATGCCGTTAAAAAAAAACCGCGACCATTTCTCACTTTTTTTTACCGCCAAATGACAATTATTTAAGGTGTTTTTCTAAATGTTGTAAAATAACATTTACGGCGTTTAAAAAACGCTGTGAATAGTACTTTTTACAGCGTTTTTTAAACGCCGTAAAAAGATAATAAATGCTGGTTAAAAAATGCGCCAAGATTTCCTGCTATATTTTAGCGGCAAAAAACAAACTTATTTACGGCGTTTATTAAACGCCGTAAAAACATGGTCCATTTATGGCATCGCTGTAGATGGCGTTTAATAAACGCCGTGAATAGTTATTTACGGCGTTTTTTAAATGCCGTAAAAAGGAATTTTTCTTGTAGTGACTTTTTCCAAGTTTTGAATATGAATATCCATACTATCGGACTTAATGGCTATATCATCAATGTAACATTCAAAGAAATCTCCAATCATGTCATGAAATATAGCATTCATAGCTCGTTGGTATGTAGCACCAACATTTTTTTAATCCAAATGGCATCACAATCCATTCAAAAGTGCATATACTCCCAGGACATCTAAAAACAGTTTTATGGACATCTTCTTCAGCTATGTAAATTTGATTATAGCCTGAATGTCCATCCATAAATGACATTATTTGATGTCCTGCCACTCCATCAACCAAAAGGTCAACAATTGGCATTGGGTATTCATCTTTTGGAGTTACTTGATTTAAGTTTCTTAAATCAATACAAACTCTCAATTTTCCATTTTTCTTGATGACAGAGACAATATTGGATACCCATTCTACATACCTTGCAGTTCGAATGAAACCAGCCTGCAACAATCTTTCGACTTCTTCCTTGATCTTTGGAATAATCTTGGGTGCTAACCTCCTTGATTCTTGCTTGAAAGGCTTGAAGCCTTCTTTACTTGGCAACCTGTGCTCCACTAATGACCTGTCCAGCCCTGGCATTTCACCATATTCCCAAGCAAAGCAATCTCTATATTCCTTAAGCAAATTAATAATTCTATTTTTACTACTACTATCTAACGAACTACTAATAAATGTAGTCCTATAACAATTATCATTATCACTTAAGTTTACTTCAATCAAACCATTAACAGAATTTAAGCATAAATTAGAAGTTTGTTCAGTTTCAACAGCAATGTTAGAATCATTTGGAAAAGACTTCACTACATCCTCATCTTCTTCGTTGCATTCATTCCAATTAGTCAGCACTGTTTCTTCACCTGCAAGTTTGAATTGAATGGCTTGAACAGCCACTCTTTGTAAGGCCGCATACACAGCCTCATTTCCTATTCTGTTGAGTAGATTACTCATGATTCTCCGCATGCTCATTTAAAGGACCATAATCTGGTCCCAACAATTGCATTAAATCTTCATCTAAATCCGATTCTTCTTGAGATAGCAGAAGTTTGTTTACATCTACAGGGCCAATATGCTCTTCATACAGCTTGGCCTCCATAACATTTGAATCAACTATAAAAGGCTTCCAATCTCTTCCATAACATTTTTGTCAGCTTCCACCACCTCAAACTCTGCATTGTCATTCAAAAATATTAATTGTTGATGCATAGATGATGGAACACACTTATTTGAATATATCCAATCTCTTCCTAACAATGCATTGTGGTTTGAAGAGCTTTCCACTATAAAAAATGCAGTCATTGTAGTTTTTGATCCAATGGTCAATTCTACAGGCATTATACCTTGGGCTTTCTTTTTATTTCCTGAGAATCCGGATATAATGACTTCTGTAGAAACCATCTTCTTAGGATCTAAATTTAGTTTTTTCAAAGTGCTTATTGGCATCATATTAACTGTAGCACCATTATCTATTAGCACTCTATTTAAAGGACAACCATTTATATGAACTTTAACATACAAAGGCTTTAAATGTCTAATCATTTGTGATGTTGGCTTGATAAAGCAATAATACTTACCAGTGGCGACATTATCACTATTGGAGCCAATTATCTCAGGGCAATACCCTTGAATATCTTCAACATCACCTTTATTGATTCCTTTTTGATTTGGCTTCGCAGCAAATTTTGTTGGCAAAGTAAATGCCATATTAACATTCACTTCATTCTCTTTGAAATTAAAGTCATCTTCCTCTTGAGTTGGCTCTCTTTCATATGCTATACTCATTTGAACATCATTCGAAGCATCTTCATCAATTTCCATAGCTTCTTTATATTGAGAAATGATTGAAGCCAAACGATGTTCATCAATTTTTTCTTCATTCTCTTCATCATCTTCAAGAATATTTCGGTTAAACCTAGGATTAGGTTTCGAACCTTGAGGACTCTTAATGACTTTCATCTCTTGAAACTCCTGCATTCTCACAGTTAAGTTTTGAGTAGTAGCATATTTTCTTTGCAATCTTCTTTTCTGAGTCCTACTAAGGAAAGGTCTATATTCCAATTCTTGTGTCTTAGGATGCTTTAAAACAAACCAATTATTGATAGGAACTCTAGGAGGAATCACAAGTTTTGGTTTTAAAAGGATTTAGAATCCCGTTCCTCTTTGAACCTTGTATTGCTTTTAAAAAAATGATCCAGAATACATCCTTTTATGTTTGGCTAATTTGGTTTGCAAACTTTTGAGTTTTGACTGGTTTACCAAATTGATGCCATGATCCTTTAGGACTTTTTTCATATGATTCATTCCTATACCCTGGTCGAATATATTGAAATTTCTTTTTGCATTCATTATTTGGGTAGAATGGACCATATGAAAATTTGTGATGAGGATAATTAATAAATTGAGGTTTATTATCAAACATCTTACCTTTACCCTTACCTTTATACCCTTGCCTTTCACTGATTTCTCTTCCTTCAGAATTAGTGACATCAACATCTTGTGCATAGTTCTTTCCACACTTTATGCATAATTGCTTCATAACATCGGTAATGGGCTTCGAGGCAATTGAATTGAATGGGTAGTTAGTGACAGGAAACCTTGCTTCAGTCTCAACTTTGGATCGAATTATCACACCTTGTGTTTGAGGAATGAAGTTCAATTTCTTTCTGCACTTCCTTAGTGGCATTTCAGCATTATGCATCTCCATAGATGCTTCCTTCAAAGCAATAGTGTTAGATCCTCCAGATGAAGACTGAGTACTACTTTCTTCTGATTGCTTTGAAGATTTTTTCTTTTCGCTGTGCATTTGCTGCCAAAGGAATTTTATAAAGGAAACAACATTTAAACAATAATATGATGCATTTAATTTATAATAATTCTGATTTCTAAACAAATCATTATCAGAATTCTTTTGTTTTGCAAAGCATATATCATGATTTTCTATTTCTACTTCATCTATGGAAGGAAAAGGATTATTGTCTACACCCATTACTTCCTTACCACTTTCTGGAAATTTCAAATTTCCTTTTTGTATTTGTTCTTGGATAACATTCCTAAACACAACACAATTATTTGTGGCATGTCTCCATGAGTTATGCCACTTACAATATTTTTTTTTTGTTTATTTCTTCAATACCAGGAATTTTATGACATTTTGGTAGCCTGATGAATTGACCACTCAGCATAAGATCAAATATAGCATATGCTTTAGAAATATCAAAGGAATATTGCTTTGAACCTTCATTCGAAGCATTCTTTTTGGCTTATTGACTTGTAACACTTTTGACTTTAACCAAAGCATCACATATAAATGGAGTCTTTCCTACAATTTCTGCAGCTTCAACCTCATAATTTGGGTCGAAATAATCTTAAATGATGAGGTTTGTCTTTGAGACTCTTCTTTTAACAATGACTCATACCTAATCACTTTAGTTGTTAATTCTAATAAGTTTCTAAACTCTACACCATCTAATTTCTTTCTCAATTCAAATTTCAGACTATTTTGAGCAATTCTAACAAATTCAATCACAGAAAGATTAATCCTACACTTGTTATTTGCTCTCTTGAATCTATTAATGAATTGAGAGCCCTTTTCATCATGCCTTTGTCTAAATCTGGCTAAATCAGCCATTGAAATTTCAGGATCAGTTCTAAAGAATTGAGAATGGAACATTTTTTCTAACTGGACCCATGTTTGAATTGAACCAGGAGGTAAATTCACATACCAAGTAAATGCATTTCCTATTAAAGAATTTGAGAACAATCTAAGTTTTAAAAAATCATTATTCCTAATTTCTCCACATTGGCCTGTAAATCTACCTACATGTTCAATTGTGGATTGTTCACTTTCTCCAGAGAACAAAGTAAACTCAGGTACTTTGTATCCTCTTCGGAATTGATAAGTCCTATCAATCCAATCTGGATAAGGTTTTCTATAAATAGGAATTTGCATTCCTCTTGCCAAAGGACCATATGTTTATTGAATAACTTCAAGAATTTGGTTTCTCGTAGTCATAACAGGTTGATTATCATTATTCAACCTATTATTTCCTTGATTTGGAATAATTCTAGGTCGGTCATGATGATCCCTATTACCTATTCCATTCCTTCTACCCCTCAATCCCCCAGGTTCAAAAGGGATATTTTCAGGTAATATATTTGGTTTGAAGGGTAGAGTTTGTGGTCTCACTGTTTCACCAGCAGTATTATTGGACCTATCAAATTGATTGACATTCATTCTTGGAAGATGACTATTTGGTTCTAAATTAGCTACTCCTTATTCCATTGTTCCAAATAAATGATTAATATTTGAAACCAGAACATGGCTACCATTAATCCTTTGATTAGGCACATTTGTTTGGCCTATTGGTACATTCTGACCATTTAGTGGTCTATATGACTCAACATAATTCAAAGCTGATCTTGGAAAGAAATTATTTGGCTCCACATAAGCCATTCTTTCTCCCATTGGTTCAAAAGAAGGATTAGAAGTTGGAATTATCATACTGCTATTGTTATTCCTTTTATTAGGCGCATTCATATGGCCTATTGGGATATTCTGACCATCAGGTGGTCTAAGGGATTCATTTTGGCCTTGTACAGGTCTTGAACCATCCAACCCCCCGGGTAAAATTCCAGATGCATGTACATTCACATGACCTCTTGGAATATTTTGGCCATCTAATGGCCTTTGTGGCTCACTTTGGCCTTGTACAGGCCTCGAACCATCTAACCCCCCGGTGAAATTCCATATACAGGTACATTTACATGACCTCTTGGGATATTTTGGCTATCTAATGGCCTTTGTGGCTCACTTTGGCCTTGTACAAGCCTCGAACCATCCAATCCTCCGTATGGAACTCCATATACAGAGTTTTTGTCATACACTGTAATATTCCCTTCATTTCTTATAATATGTTCTCGTCGAAGCACATTATTTCTAACTTCGTCATTTAAGGGAAACATTTGGGAATTTCTTTAACTAAATCCTGACTGAGACAAAACTTGTTGCAACTGTTGATTTGTCTCTTTCATTTCTTTTAACACTGGTTTGAATGCATCCATTATCATGCCAACAAATTGTGGTAATTCAGTTGCATTATTGCCAACAGGATTTTCATTTATATTTTGTTCAACTTTAACCCTTGAATTCACTTCATCTCTTAGTAAATTCATTTTTGGGATAGCTTCAAGGCCATCATCTAGCTTATCTTCATTTTGATTCGAAGATTCTGTTTGCTTAGATCTTCTTGTCATCATGATTTTGATTCAAAATTGCCTCGTGTCCCACTGGGCGTGCCAAAAAAGATGTTCGCTTCCTTTTGGAAATCTTCAGTATGGCTGCCTTGCGGTTTGTAATATTTTTTATCGTAGAGGGGCGTGCTAGAAAAGTTAACCTTACCACTTTTCAAGATGATTGGCTCGAAGCAAGCCAAACTGACTTCTAATCAGGCGAACGTGTGAATGGTTCGAATTGCCTCAATGAAGAGGACTTTTTATACTTGGGCGAATTAATGAATCACAATGAAAACAAACAAAACAGAAAATAAAATGGATCAAAGAAACCACATAATGATAAAATTACCTCCATTTCTGGTACAGCAACTCCACGACTTCTGTTTTAGCTCTTCAATGTGAGGGATGATTCAGAAGAAAGGATCCTAAAAGCTAAGTTACCTAAACTAAGTTACTTAAGCTACGTAAAGGAAATTGAACATTTGAAACTGGATAAAGTAAATGATAAACTGGAAATTGAGTAAATGGAATTACAAGCTTGAAACTGTAAAGGAAATTACAACTTGAAAAGTAAAGGAAATGAAAAATAAAGACAAAACACACGTTGGTGTGATTGATGGTTGAAAAATCGGTGGTTGAGGAATCCTTTGCAATGAGGTCTCTTCCTCTATTTATAGACTTCAGAGTAACTGTCACTGAATCTCCATTGGCTACTGCAATGCCATGTGGCTAAACTTGCATCTAAACTGCTCTTCAAACCAGGTTGATCGAATTGCACTTTAGCGGCTGCCACTTTTTTTAAGGCCAATTTGATGGCCTCGAGCTGCTCTGGCAGCTTAATTCTCTTCTTCTGGAGCTTGTTCATCATCAGAAACTGACAATAATTGTGTAAGGAGTCAGTCCCAATCCTCTCTCAATACTCCATCAAGCATGAAACTTACCTCAATGGGACCTAGATCTCCTTCGTATAACGTGGCTTCTGCTATGTTCGAATCAGCTCCAAAAGGCTATTGATCAGCCTCCACTGTTTCTATTTGCTAGTCATAATTTATTAACAGTAATTTTTTATGCATCAAAAAGGGAATACACTTATTAGCATGAATCCAATCTCTTCCTAATAAGGCGTTGTAATTAGCTTTCCCATCAACTACAAAGAAAGTTTTCATAGATACCTTCGAGCCTACTCCCAACTCTACTGGTTGTATTCGTCTGGCTTGTTTCCTTTCTCCTGCAAAACCTGAAATTACAACCTCAGTACTGGTCAATTTCATGTCCTCTTTTGCCAACTTCTTCATAGTGGCAGTAGGCATAATATTAACAGAAGCTCCATTATCAATGAGGACCCTATTAATTGGGACCCCATCAAAGTAAGCCTGAATGTACATAAGCTTAATATGCTAGGTCATCTAGTGAGTAGGCGATTCGAAGTTATAATAAAGATCTTCCTCAACTTCTACTGTCCCTAATTCATAATAATAAACCTGCCAATCTTCGACCTGTCCTTCTGTCTCTAAAAGTTGATTGGGCTTTGCGGTAAAGATGATAGGCAGTGTGAAAGCCATATTGATTTTGGCTTCAATGGGTAAAGACCCAAACTGCATTGTTCCTTCCTTTGTTTTGTTCTCATTAGTTTGTTATTTTGGTTTTTCTACTTCTTGTTTTCCTTCAGCTTGTGCCTCCTTAGTATCTTCCACTTCGAGGTAATCTTCCCATTCTTCCTCATATACTTCATCTTCAGACAATTTTCCTCTATTGAATCTGGGATTTGTTCAAGAAATTTGCTGATGAACATCTTATTTTAACTCTAAAAACTGATTTCTATACTGCATTTCTGCAAACTTCCTTTGTTCTCTCCTTTTTTGAGTTCGAGTTAATAAAGGAACAAATTCTTATTCTTGAGTTTGAGGATGTTTAAGGACATACTAGTGATTAATGTCCATTTTAGGAGGTTTCACCATTCTTGGGTTTAACCTTTCTTGGTACTACTTTGCCATCAAAGGTGATTTAGCTGCCTCTTCATTATAGATTTCTTGGATCTCTTCATCATGTTGTTCAAGTAGCTGGTCAAGAGGATCATTTCGAGCTATGCATCCTCTTATTGCAGGTCTGAAAGCTCTAGCGGGTCCTTGCATTGCTCCATATTTCTTTACTGTCATATTTTGTTCTGGCCTGATGTAAGTGTATCTTTGATAAGGCCAAGTATTATTTTATCTGCCAATTTGTACTCCTAGTGGAATATTCATTCTGGGATTTCCTACCATTCGAAGCTTCTTCATAGGCTGCGTATACCTTTGATAGGCCATTTGGTTTGGCCTTATTTTTTCCTCCTGGTAATTAGGTTGTTGCTGTACACGCCCTCGAATTTGTGGATTCATGACTATTTTTCATTTCTTCTAGCTTAGCAATCATTTTGCCTTTCATTATTTTGCTGGGTACCACAGACTCCTCTTTGCATTTTCCATGACATGCTACTACCAAGACTTTTCCACTACTGATACACAACTTGTCCATCAGGTCTTCTACTCCTGTATATGGGAAAGTGGCACTCCCTTCAGTAGGTGCTTCTGCTTGAGCCTCCACATGCATATCAGCTTGTGCCTTCAACCTTGGCTTTCTTGGGCCAAAAACTGGCCTCTGCTATTTTCCCTTAGCCAAATGCACAGTATTGATTTCGACTGCAATTCATGGACATTAGGAAAAGGGTTTTCGTCAATTATCATAGTAGGAGTAATTTTAGGGAAAACTAATAACCCTTTCCTAATATTTTCTTGGATCACATTCCTGAATACTACACAATTAATGGTGGAGTGTCTCCAAGAGTTATGCCATTTGCAGTATTCTTTATTTCCTAGTTCTTGGGTGGTGGGGATTCTATGCCCTTGAGGCAGTTTAAGGAATTTTCCTTTTAGCAGATGATCAAAAATTTCATTTGCTTTAGTAATATCAAATGAATACTGTTTTGGAGGAAACTCCAAATCACTTCGAGGCACCGTAGGATTATTCTCGACCTTTACTAAAGCATCACAAGTGTAAGGTCTCTTTCCTATTACTTCTGCAGCATCTATTTCGAGGTTCGGATCATGGTAATAAGTTTTATAAGAGGAGTTTCTTCTTTGTGATTCTTCTCGCAGTAGGGCTTCATATCTAGAGACCTTCGAAGTCAATTCGAATAAGTCTCTAAAGTCTATATCATCAAACTTTTTCCTAAGCTCAAAGGTTAGGCCGTTTTGGGCCAACTTAACAAATTTATCCTCGGGTAAATTTACCCTGCATATGTTTTTAAGTTTTTTGAACCTATAGATATATTGAGACACATCTTCTTCCTAAGATTGCCCTAATCTGGCCAAGTCGGCCATAGTCACTTCTAGCTAAGTCTGAAGGAATTGTGCATGAAACATTCATTCAAGCTACTGCCAATTGCCAATTGACCTTGCAGGCAAATTCACATACCAAGAGAAATCCACTCCCGTGAGAGAACTGGCATATAATCTCAACTTGAGATATTCGTTATTCCCTACTTCTCCACATTGTCTCGTGAATCTTCCTATGTGTCCAATCGTGGATTGTGATCCATCTCCTGCAAAAAAAAAAAAGAGTAAATTCTGGGACTCTGAACCCTCTAGGAAATTCGAAGTCCCTATCTATCCATTCTAGATATGGTTTTCTATAAACAAGAGTGGTTACCCCAGAGCTAAAAGCTATACTACTTATTGGATGATTTTAACTATTCTATTTCTGTCATCCAATCTTCAAGGCCGATGTTCATTTTCCCTCTCTTCGCATTCCTCGATGTGATCTCTTTGGGACATCGGCCTACCTCTAACTGGTCCTCTTCTAGGCTCTGGGAGATCATTTATAATGCCTCTATTCCCACCCGCAGGGTACTGCTGATTTATTACAGGCCTTACAGGATTGGGATTTCTTACCATGGGGCCATATTCAGCTGGCCTCCTGTTTTCAAGGGTATTATCATCCTTTAACTCGGCCATTTGAACCCCTTGATTTTGTGTTGTTTCTTCTATCCTAGTAGGCATCCTATCTAGCAACATTGTTGTATGGTGCTCTAGAGCCCTTTCTAGGTCAATTCTATTTTGGTTCTCTACGTTATTCGAGAAAGTTTCAAATAAGGGTCGTATGCTTTTTATCGGCTCTCTACATCGCTCAGACTTCTCTAGCAACTGTTGCAGAATCGCATTTGTTTGCTGCAATATTACATTTGTTTGCTAAGCGCTAGCTTCTAATTTTGCATTTGTTTGCTGTACTATCGCAATTGTTTGCTGGGCGCTAGCTCCTAATCTCATCAAAATACTCTTTTCTTTCACTGAGTGGTCTGTCTCTGAGTCACTATACTGCAGACCAGCCCGAAGGCCATTTCATTATTGCCCTGTGATGATTCAGCTTGTTTACTTCTTGTGTTAGGAGCCATTATACTTGACTTGTCCCACCGGGCGTGCCAAAATGTTGATCCAATTTTAAATTTCCAGGAGTTCGAACCACTGCAAAGTAGTTCAAATCCCTCGAAGTTATGAAAATAAGAAGATTGGGATTCGAATGCCTCAATTAAGAGGACTATTTAGGGAAACATGTCAAGTCAATTAATCCTTTAAACACTCACAAGTAAACAATAGAAGAATAATAGAAATAGTAAAACAAATGATGAGAAAATAATTTGAATAATATAAACTTAATTAAAAAAAATGTTGTTGATACGGCTCAAGCTATTTTTAAACCCTTTAAACAAGTCAATAGAATGTCACCTTTAGCAAGAAAAACAAAAATCTTGGCCTCCAGAGAGTAATGTAAACCTCAAGCCCTTGAGATAAACTCTAAGATGGATCTGGTAAGAAGAAAATGCCTTCCTCGAATTCTCGACGAACCCGAACTTCCTCTTATTGCCTTCGAGCTTCCTTCAATTACTTCCTTGGATGCTTAGAATTTCCTTGTATCGCCTGATTATGAACTTTGAATGGTAACTGGTAATGCCCCACTGCGGAACCTGAATGGTCAAAGGCAGTAAAGCTCTCAAAATACCTTTCTTGAAGGAGAAAGAAGATATGAAGTTGTTCTGTATGTTTGAGATGATCCCCCTATTTCCTCCGAGTCCATTACTTATAGTCTTCATCTTTAGTTTTCTTTTCTATCTCAAATTCTTCATAAATCCTTCCCTTATCAGGCTCCTTTTCTCCAATTACAAAGAATCCTTCTTGAATCAGACCTTCTCCATTATCTTCAAAGAGTTCTATTTTACTTTGAACTCTCTTTTTTCTCCTCTCCTTTTGACAGCTAGCACTCCTAAAGAAATACAAAATAAATAAAACTGTAACTTTCCCTATTTTGTATTTCTAAATGCCAATCTCTTCAATCCCTTTTTTACAGGGTTAATTAGTTTTAACAGCTCTTTTGTATGGAATTAATTTATCTTTTTAACCCATATTTCACATCTTTAATGATTTAACACGTGTCAACCATTTACTGGCCAGTGTTAAAAAATGGATTAACAGAATTGAAACAATGTGACTTCTAGAATGCATTCAACCCTTTTCAATTCAAAGTGGATACTTATTACTTTGTACTCAGTAGATACTGAGAAGTACATTGATCAGTTTTAACCTGAGTTCTGTTAAAGACAGTATATATATATATATAACCGATCATGTTACAACGTTCTTATGCTCTTATCGTAAAGACACTTTCACTGTGAGAGGTATTTTTAAAAAATCGATTTTAAAATTAATCATTCATTTCAAAATCCTCTCTTTCTCTCTCTCTCTCAAAGTTCAAAGGGACTGATATAAGTTTATGTTGAGATGGCAGAATTTAAATTTTTTTAAGGGTCTGATTGGAACACAGAATTGGAATTTTATTTTTCAATTCTGACCGAATTGGAATTGGAATTGAATTGTGATTCTTTTTTTTCTTTTTTTAATTGAATTTTGATTCTAGTGTTTGGATGATACAAAGAATTTAGATGAAGAATTATAATTCTTATCTCAATTCCAATTCTAGTGTTTGGATAAGCTACCACTTTTCTACTTTTTAAATTTTGAAAGTAGAAATATTTTTTTGCTTCAGCTATCAATTTTTTAAAAGTAAGAAGCACGTTTAGAAGTCACAATTGCTACCCATTTTGAAACGAAAAAAAAAAAAAATCTTTGCACGATAAAGATGAACATGCATAGCTAGGATTAAGTCAGCTTGAGCTTAACCAAAAACCCCCAATATGATCCCATCCCAAGGGCTCCAATATGAGCTCACAGCCCATTATGTGCATTGGAGAATGCAAAGTTGATAAGGAGTGAAGGATCCATATCAAATAGCCTAACAAAAATATTTGTTCAATCTAATATATATATATGCAAAAACACGGAACTAGCAATTTGGGTTATAGCCCAAATCAATGCAATATGTTCAAGACTTGAGAATTTCCAACTAAGCCAATCGAACTATGCATTTTTATTAATAACAAAAATATTATAACCAAATCAAAGCAATATGTTCAAGACTTGAGAATTTCATCATTTTGACATGATTGG
>JAESVK010000656.1:621111-633066 GCA_017140935.1 Hamamelis virginiana | reverse complement strand
AAAAAAAAAAAAAAAAAAAAAAAAAAAAAAAAAAAAAAAAAAAGTACACATTAACGCAGTTTTCTAGAATACATGAATTATCAATGATTGCTTTCCAATCCAACATGGTAGAACAGTTTTCCTTAGAAACTAGAACTCTTTAAACATAATGGGGATCAATCATCAACTAATCAATGATCCTTTTAGCCACAGCTGGCTATCTGAGATTATGATACTAAACGCACTAGCGAACCAAGAAGGGAAAAAAAAAAAAAAAAACAGAAGAGAAGATCGAAGAAAACTTTTTCTTAGCTTTTCCTCAAGTAATGAAGTGAGTGAGGGGAAAAAAGATAAGAAAAAAATAATAATAATACTAGCATTTTGTCTGAGTGCTATATGCTTCTAAGGATTCAAATTCAAGAGAGTACATAATTGCCAATTATAAACATGGATGCAATATTCACGTCCACACAAAATGTTGGTCTGGTAAATCTTTCATTCAACGGCCTAATTGAAAAAACAAGAAAGACACTGAAATGCATCGGTTTAATGGTAAGTATTCTCCTCATGATACCCTCTCGGCAGATCCCAAGGTAGTAAAAATACTTAACAAGAGGTTTCCATCTTTCTTCAATGCTACAACCCATCAATTGTGGCTTAAATGCCAGTAATCTCCGAACATCTTCATTACTGAGGCCAAACTCCTTCAGATAACTTAACCTGAATGAAAAGGAGCAACATCTCACTACACAATTCTACAAGATGGTACATGATTACTCAACAGAACGTCTTACTAAAGCAAACACTGCATTCTTCGGATACCATTTGGTACTTGAGAAAAGTAGATTGTGGAAGTGGTTCTAGAATACTACCAGAAGCAGCTAATAATAAGAGATGAATGACAGGCATATGATTATCATATATTTCAGTTCCAGAAAGCGACTACTCAATAATAATAATAAACTCATGTTCCTACACTTCATTCGACCAAAGCAGTTATTTTCTATGTATCACCATTCACCAATCTCCTGTTGCTCCAAACATGAGATTAGAACCATTAACTAACTCAGATTTTGAAAACGTGAAAGTGTACAGAGTGAGTCAGATACCTTTTGGTTCATTTCTTCCATAGTGAAGTAGCCCAGTATTCCTGCCAGAAAGAAGTTTAATTAGTTACAAATTTAAGCGGCATTTGTAATTGTAAGCTTAATTTGATTAGACGAAATTTCTGGATTAAAATTATACAATTATCTGACATTTAATAATCCGTTTCAAATTATATGCAACACAATTTTTTCATGTTAGAGCTGCATATAGTAAACCTGAGCCAATACACAAAGCTCTCTCTCTCTCTCTTTCTCTCTCTCTCCCAGCATCATCACTATGTAATTTATTAGCATCTATTGATACTAATAAATCAAAGGAATACATAAACTACTCAAAAACCATACTGTAACCTGTCATAATCTTCTCATAGGTTGGGAATTGATGATAGATTGAGATAAGAATTTCTCTCTCTCATGTCTTGGGTGGATTATCAATTACTTGTTGCATTATAATATCTTGGATTAAAAATGTCATGTTGAGAGAAGAAGAACCTCCTTCTTCTATTGCCTTTTTCGCCATCTCCCCAAGCTCTCTTGCAATGTTTTTTCTCTCCCGTCCCTCCTCTGCTTCATCCATCAGTTGGTCTATATCTTTCTTCACTTCTTCTCTTTCCATCAGCACCCCAAATTTCTCTTCAACCCCCTACTTCACTGCAAACTCAGACCCTACCCTCATAATGCTATCACCAATCTACTAGTAGTGATAGTTGGAACTAAAATGACTTACATAGGGCGAGCTCCTTTAGTTCCAATTGAGGGCAATCAATGATGCTTGGATAGCTTAGAAAACAAGATGAAGAGTGTTACCGAGTTTGCAAATTTGGGTCACATGGATCTTATCAATCAAGCCATTGTTGGCAATTTAATCACATAAATCCATCTCAAAATGCAGAAGTTGATGTACGAATTTTGGATAGATTCTGGTACAACCAAACCACAAGAAAATGCAAACAAAAACATATTAGCAACAAAAGTGAGAACCAAAAAAATAATAATAATAATAAAATTTGCATACTGAAAAAAACATTTCCAGAGAAGAGCACTACCTTCCTATCAACTAATCAAGATATATGACAAGAACAACAATCTTCTCGGGCCTATTGGAGGGTTCAATATAATAAGAAATAAACCTCCATGAGAAGCACTTCCCAACAACTTTTCCCATCAAGTAATCGAGAAAGTGATCTCTCTCTCTCTCTCATGCCTTAGCTTGACTGCCTTTGCTTTGTTGCAGGATATCTTCAATTAATAGTGTAATATTAACATAAGAAGATCCTCCTTCTTGTTAGGGCTATATACTAAAAGCCATGTTTTTATGTAATAGACCTTAGTATTTATTTATTAATAAATTCTGATATTGCATTTTAAATGAGAATCTGTATGAGCTATGTTTGCATTATATTATCTTCTAATGTTATGCATGTGTGTCTTTTTGTTCTGCATAGTAGATGATCTGGTGTGTAGAGTTCGGCTTACACACAGAAGATCAAATCATCAGTTCTTGTAGAATATAAGTTTATTGTTCACAATCTGAGATGGAGTTGGACACACCATCGGTAAGATTGTAGCAAATGATTTCAGTAGGTCTGTCTTGACTATGGGGAATGGTTTAGTTCCAACTTCTTGTGCTAGTACACTTGTGTATATTGAACGGAACCTTATTGAGGTAATTATTTTATACTGACACATAAAATAATTAATACCTCGTGGTTATTATGAATACTTATACTCTTAATCCCGAAATAATTAATGGACACATGCATTTATTGTTAGTTATTTTGATTCATAAAGAGTGAGATCTTTATAGGTCAATAATCTAGATGAGTTGGATAATTGCATTAATTGTATGGTGAATATTAATTGTTAACAGAATCCACGTCCCGGTATAGGGATTGATGATACCCCCTTGAGGATACTTATAGGTTTTTATTATGTCAAACCCTGCAGGTGGATTTTGTATCCAACATATCAAATAAGTTAAGTGGAAGGTCTCAAGGAGATTAATAGATGTTGATTAAATAATATTGTCAGTAATTTAATTTAATCAACGGGTATCTGTAATCTTAACGTGGGGAGATTAATAAGTATTTAATAACATAGAGCTCGAAATTTAATTTCGAATAAGCTAGGGAGTGCAATTATAATTCTTTAGTGGAATGAATTATAATTAATGTAAATAAGTTTTTAATATTTACATTAGGAGCCCGAAACTTATTTGCTTTTGGGTCCCTACCGTAGCCTATATATATGACATGTTGGGCAGCCACTAGGGTAAGATGAAATATCTAAACCCTAGAGGCAGCCATCCAACAAGGAGATCACAAAGAGAGCCACTATCTCTTCACGTTCTGGCATTGGGCAATACAGTAGAAGGCTTGAAGGATCGAGCAGTGATCAACCATTCGTGATTTTTGAGATCAATCCAGACAGATCTCAAGGTACGGATTTTTTTATATTTGTTAAAGGATTCGGATTTTATTTTTTTTTTGTGGCATGATCTATAAACACTATCACGGGTTCATGGGATTTCCGCTCCCAGCAATTGGTATCAGAGCAGGTTGTGATACTGTTTATGGATTAACCCCAGGTTTAATCCGAATATAGGAATCCATATCTGCCATGGGTAGAACGTAGGTTGGGCTAACCTCTGTTTTGCAGCGTTCTGTCCTGCTATTATGGTCACATAAATGTATGATTTTATGTGCGGATGCATTTATTTTTATATATACAGTTTTTGTGTGATGGTTTTAATCACACTGAGTTGTATAATTTTTTGCGGTTTTGTGTGATGGTTTTATCACACTGGTTGTATATATTTTTGTTGTTATTTATTTTCTTCGTAGCAATATGTGAACTCCTTAATGGAGGCATAGGATTTATGAATCCGAAGGATGCTGTTCCGAGAATGAGATCATGGTGGTGCAGGCTGTTCATGGCAGCACAGATTATACAGCAGCGCAGTTCATGGCGATGCAGATTAGGGTTTTTACCTTGATACAGTGGCGCGGATCATGGCGATGCAGATAAGGGTTTTTCGAAACTGACTTTGATGCAGCGATGCAGATTTCGTTTAGGTTTCGGGGGCGCTGCCCCCAAACCCCCGTTGGGGCGCTGCCCCAGACCCCGGCTAGCTGTTCGAAGTGGCTACATTGCTTGCTTGGTGACATGGTGGATCTGGACTCCTTGTTGCTTCAGAATTGAAGACTGACCATAATAGCTGGGCTCTATCATATATGTTATAATTGTTTATCTGATTGTTATCTATTTTAAATGTTTAAATATGTGATAACATGGATATTATCTGTTATGGCTTTATGTTTAATTATTTAAATTGAAAATCACAATTTTGGATTATAAATGTGAAAGTAGATAATAAAATTAATTCTCATGTTTTAATATAAATTATTTTTGAAAGGGAATTTATTTTTCAAATGGAATTAGAATTTTATTAGTTTCATGTTTATTAGTTGCCAATTTTGTAATTTTTAATTTATTTAAAATTAAACATATATTTTAAACCCTTATTATTTCCAAATAACTAAGTGGGTGAGGGAATTTATTAAGTATAAATCCCATGGTCTCCATCACTAGTTTGTAAGTGATGCAATTAATTAGCGTGTTGGTCTTGGTGCCTTCCTCCCTATCGGACTAATTAATTAGCGGATTCACTAGTACAAACTTCCTTAGAAATAATTCTAGTAATTGTTAATGTGAATCACTTCTCCATCTAAGGGATTCATTATAGAATAATAGATCTAGAATTAAGTGATGGTATACACTTAGCTATAGATAATGATATCCTCTCCATCTGAGTCACTGTTATTATTTATAGGACCGAAGCTAAGTCAGCTATTTATTTTGTTTGGCACGGTCCGTTGCCTAGATAACAAGATTAATAGGAATTGGCCTGCCTGGACAAATGATGGATAGTAGACGACCTCCCATCGAGGCATGCTATTCACGGTGTATCAGGCTGCTGACGGATTCTTTTAAAAAATTGGTAGAGGGAACCAAAATTTTAAAATGGAATTCAAAGTTTTTTATGCTCTTCATAATTTGTTATAATTATGTGATTCTCAGGTTTTTAAAATGGCTTTCAACCCTCTTGCTGTTATTCTCAAAGAAAACAAACTTGATGGAACTAATTATATTGCCTGGAAAAGAAATTTGGATATTGTACTGACTGCTGAAGAGTACAAGTTTGTGCTCACAGATGTTTGCTCGCAGAAACCTGATGAAAGAGCAACCGAACAGGAAGCCAAGCCTTATCAGAAGTGGGTTAAGGCTGATGAGATAGCGCGGTGTTACATTTTGGCTTCTATGTCAAATGTTTTGCAACATCAGCATCAGTCTATGCCCACAGCCTATGACATAATGTTTAATCTCAAAGAAATGTTTGGGAATCAGACTCGTGCTGCTAGGCAAACTGCTATGAAACATCTGTTGACCACTACCATGGCTGAAGGGACCCCAGTAAGGGATCATGTTCTGAAGGTCGGTCTTCTAAATGAACTAGAGATCCTTGGATCTGATATTGATGGGGATACCCAGGTCGATATCATTCTCCAATTGCTGTCAGATTCTTTTAAGCAATTCTGCCTGAATTATAACATGAATAATCTTCATTATTTATTGGCATAACTGCTTAAAGAACTCATGTCAGCCGAGGGCCTCATCAAGAAGCCATCTACTGCACTAGTGACTGAAAAAGGTTCTACTTCTAAGCCGAAAGGTAACAGGAAGAAGAAAAAGGTTCAGAAACAGGGTAAAGTTCCTCAGGCAGCTAATGGGCCTCAGGGTGGAGTGAAAAAGCCCAAGGGCAAGTGTTTTCACTGCAAGCAGTCAGGGCATTGGAAGAAGCAGTGTCCAGTTTATCTCAGCAAAATGAACAACCAAGGTAAATCTTTTTCACTAGTTGTTGAGACATGTTTAGTGGTGTTATCTACTAGTACCTGGTGTGTAGATACGGGAGCCACTAACCATGTTTGCAATTCTTTGCAGGGGTTCCAGGAAACCAGGCAGCTTAGTAATAGGGAGATTTATCTTCATATGGGCAATGCTACAAAAGTGGCAGCAGTTGCAGTTGGAGATTTTTATTTAAATTTTGGTAGAGACAGAATTTTGATATTAAAGGATTGTCTTTATGTACCTTTCATTAGAAGGAATTTGGTTTCAGTTTCTAGTTTGGTTAAAAACGGATATTCTATTTATTTTGATAATTTAGTGACTATTAAATTTAATAAAAGTTTTATCTGTTCTGGTTCATTAGTAGATGATCTTTATATTATTAATCCTGTCTCTCCAAAACTGCAACTTAATGAATTGAACAACACTAATTATTTACCATGTAAGAGAAAGGAACCTTCTGAAATGAACCAAACCTATCTTTGGCACTTACGCCTAGGTCATATTAATCTAAAACGGATTTCAAGACTGGTTCAAAATGGACCATTAAGTTCATTAGAAGTAGAGGCACTTCCAGTCTGTGAATCCTGCTTAGAAGGTAAGATGACCAAGCGGCCTTTTTCGGCCAAAGGCTATAGAGCCAAAGAGCAATTGGAATTGGTTCACTCGGATTTGTGTGGACCCATGACTATCCAGGCTAGAGGTGGCTTTGAGTACTTCATGACCTTTATTGATGACTACTCAAGGTATGAATACATTTATTTGATGCGCCGTAAGTTCGAAGCTTTTGAGAAATTCAAAGAGTATAGGGCGGAAATGGAGAAGCGTCTGGGTAAAAGTATCAAAACACTAAGATCTGATAGTGGTGGCGAGTACCTCTTAGGAGAGTTTACTGATTACTTATCAGTAGAAAGGATTACATCCCAGTTGTATGCACCTCGTACGCCACAACAAAATGGTGTAGCAGAGAGAAGGAACAGAACTCTTATGGATATGGGAGATCTATGATGAGTTATTCAGATTTACTTTATTCATTCTGGGGATATGCACTTGAAACAGCAGCATATATTCTGAACTTGGTACCAACTAAGTCAGTACCTACTACTCCCACAGAACTTTGGACTGAGCGTAAACCTAGCCTGCGACATGTTCGGATTTTGGGTAGTCCAGCAAATGTGTTCTAAGGGAAAACAGATAAGTTGGAATCGAGAACAGAAGTTTGTTTGTTTGTTGGATATCCTAGAGGAACGAAAGGTGATTTATTCTATAGTCCTAAGGATCAGAAGGTCATTGTTAGCACCAATGCCCGATTCTTAGAAGAAGACTATGTAATGAACCACAAGCCCAGAAGTAGAATTGTTCTAGAAGAAATGAGAGGAGATAAACCAGTACAAACTTCTTCAATATCTGTAGTACAAGAGGAAACACCACATGAAAGTGTTCTTGACATCTCATTGCCTCGTCGTAGTGGGAGGATTGTTGAGACTCGTGCTGATACTGAACCTTGTGGTCCTACCATCAACATGCCGGTTTCACAACCAGAGCAGCATGTCCCTGATGGTACACAAGGATCAACATCTGCACAGCGTACCACTGATAATGCACAGCCACAGGAAGTGTCTCGTCGTAGTGGGAGGGTTATTCGTCGACCTTTACGGTATACGCTCTTGGGAGAGTCATATGACAGGATCCCTGATGAGCTAGATACTGATCCCTGTAACTATGATGAAGCACTTAAAGATAAAGATGCGGATCTTTGGCAAAAGGCTATGAAATCTGAGATGGAGTCCATGTACTCTAATCAGGTCTGGGATCTTATAGAACCACCTGAAGGGATAAACCCATCGGATGCAAGTGGATTTATAAGAAAAATAGAGGAGCAGATGGAAAAGTTGAAACCTTTAAGGCTAGGCTTGTAGCAAAAGGGTTTACTCAGAAAGAAAGGATCGATTATGAGGAAACTTTTTCGCCGGTAGCCATGCTTAAGTCTATCCGGATTCTCTTATCCATTGTAGCTCATTTCAATTATGAAATTTGGCAAATGGACGTCAAGACAGCATTTCTTAATGGGTATCTTGACGAGTGCATCTATATGATGCAACCAGAAGGTTTTATAGCAAAAGGTCAAAAGCACATGTTGTGCAAGCTTAAATAATCCATTTATGGACTTAAGCAAGCATCTAGGTCTTGGAATACTCGTTTTGATCAAGCCATTAAATCTTATGGTTTTGATCAATGTCCTGATGAGTCATGTGTGTACAAAAAGTGTGATGGAAACGTGGTGGTATTCTTAGTACTATATATGGATGATGTCTTGCTCATTGGAAATGATGTAGGGGTGTTATCTTCAGTAAAGGTATGGTTATCCAGCCAGTTCGATATGAAAGACTTGGGAGAAGCCAGTCACATTCTTGGGATTAAGCTTTTGCGAGATCGCAAGCAAATTGATGTTGGGCTTATCACAAGCTACTTATATCGATCAGATTCTTGCCCGCTTTAGCATGCAGGATTCCAAGAAAGGTTTTCTTCCTTTCAGGCATGGAATCACTCTATCCAAGGATCAGTGTCCCAAAACATCAGATGAGATAGAGAAGATAAAGGCAGTTTCTTATGCATCTGCAGTAGGAAGCCTCATGTATGCAATGCTTTGCACTAGACATGACATCTGCTTTGTTGTTGGCATGGTCAGCAGATATCAGTCTAACCCTGGGCAAGAACATTGGACAGCGATAAAACATATAATCAAGTACCTGAAAAGGACTAGAGATTATATATTGGTTTACCAGGCAGATAGTCTAATACTTTTAGGGTACACAGACTCAGACTTCCAGTCAGATAAAGATTCCAGAAAGTCTACCTCTGGTTATGTGTTTACCTTAGGGGGTGCAATTATAATTCTTTAGTGGAATGAATTATAATCAATGTAAATAAGTTTTTAATATTTACATTAGGAGCCCGGAACTTATTTGCTTTTGGGTCCCTACCGTAGCCTATATATATGCCATGTTGGGCAGCCACTAGGGTAAGACGAAATATCTAAACCCTAGAGGCAGCCATCCAACAAGGAGAGCACAAAGAGAGCCACTCTCTCTTCACATTCTGGCATTGGGCAATACGGTAGAAAGCTTGAAGGGTCGAGCAGTGATCAACCATTCGTGATTTTTTAGATCAATCCAGACAGATCTCAAGGTACGGATTTTTCTATATTTGTTAAAGGATTCGGATTTTTTTTTTTTTTTTTTGTGGCATGATCTATAAACACTATCACGGGTTCATGGGATTTCCGCTCCCAGCACTTCTTCCATTGCCCTCTGTGCCATCACCCCAAGCTCTCTTGCTCTTTTTCTTCTCGCTTCACCTTCTTTTCCTTCATCCATTACCTTGTCTACAGCCTTCCTAACATCCTCACTCTTCACCGCCATTCCAAACTTTTCCTCATCCCCTTAGAATAAAGCAGCCTTACTTCCCACCCCAACACCAATGTCCAATACTTGTACAATTAACTTCTCATTAAAGAAATGCTCAGCAAACAGAGGGCATGTTATCATTGGCACACCGGCAGAAACCCCTTCCAGTGTAGAGTTCCAACCACAGTGTGTCAAGAAAGCTCCAATGGAAGGATGTGACAATATTAGTACTTGGGGAGCCCAACCTTTGATCAAAAGACCTCTCCCTTTAATCCTCTCCTCGAATCCATCTTCTCTAATCCTTTTCTCCAACTCCTCCGTTTTATCTCCTCCTCTTACAACCCAAATAAATGGCTGGTTTGATGCTTCTAAGCCTAAACCAACCTCCATTAACTGTGAAGGCGTGAGACGACTAAGGCTCTCGAGACAAGCATAGATTACAGAGTTGGGTGTCCTAGAGTCGAGGCACTTCAAGCACTGGGTTTTATCAATGGAGGCCTTGTTGCCTCTTTCAGTCTTATCTAAGATCTCCTAGTTGCATAGTGATACTGGACCAATACCCCAAACTTTATTTCCTTTTGCCTTTTGAAATTCTTCAACATATCGCGGTTCCAACTCTTGAAAACTATTGATCACCACCCCATATGCTTCTTCTCCAGTTGTTCTAATTTCTTCACGAACATCTTTCAAGACAGGTGAACTTGAATTTAAGGATGCAGGCAGCTGGGCTTTAGTTAATTCAATTTGATCGGGCAAACCAGGCACCATGAAAGGCTCTGACTCAGAGACCCTCTCATAAACCTTGGAAACATGTAAATTATGCGAGCACAGGAGCGAGAAAAAACTTGTACCATAAAAAACAAGCCTTGGAATCTGAAACTTGCGAGCCGTGTTAGCTGTCCAAGCAATAAATCTATCGGAAATTATGCAGCTTGGAGGAGGCTGAACTTCTTCGAGAAATTGTTCTAATGGTTGTTTTAACATTCCAAACGCAGTGAAGAAATTCTTGACGAAATCCCTTGAGGGTAGAGTGTCTACGTTCTCACATTCTTCAGGTAAGCCGGCCTCAACTGATGGAAACTGGAGTTCAAGAAATCTAATGGGGAGACCAGATTCAATGGCGCGATCAATGATCTTATTGAATCGAATAGTATTGAGGGGTGTGGTGAGTATTTTGACAGCCATGCTGCGTTGTGCTAATAATCTGGCCATGTCTACCATGGGAATAAGGCCTTGGGACATTAGGGGTATCAAAACAAAGTGAAGCTGTTGGTGGGGTTGTGAAGCCATTGCAATTTTTGGGAGCTAGGCCAGGGATTCATTTTTTTTTTTTTTTTTTTTTTGATACTGAATCACTGGTAAGCTTTCCAATTTAAACCAGTCTATGGTTTTTGTTTGCTTTAGTAGTGTCTTTTTGGGTTCGGCTACTTCAGTGTGTGCTTCTTTTGCTAAGTGACGTAAGAGCATACATAGGCACAAAGATTCTACATTATATAAATTAAGGTGTCTAGGGTAGGTGACTGTAGTTGTCTCTTTCAATTGTTTGGACTTTTTCTTGACTTCTAGAGTGGAGAGAGAGAGTTTCAGACGCCAATCACAGAAAATGGATGCAACCCTTTTCAATTTGGGTATCAAATTGTTTACTTTGTACTCTATACATACTGATAAATACATATAATTTTAAACCTTTTTCTGTTACAGACACTAAGTAAAAATTTGTTGCCTTCTTCCTTTTTCAACCTTCTCATTCTAGCAGATTAGGCATTGTCAAGTGTGATGCCTAATTTAACGATAATAGTATCAACGATTGCTAGTGAAACATCAGCGGTATTAGAGCGAGGAGGTTTCAGATATTGTTTTGTCAAGAAAAAACATTTCAACAAAAGTTTGTATCAT
Source organism: Hamamelis virginiana (assembly GCA_017140935.1). Lineage (NCBI taxonomy): Eukaryota > Viridiplantae > Streptophyta > Magnoliopsida > Saxifragales > Hamamelidaceae > Hamamelis > Hamamelis virginiana. The sequence continues at coordinate 621,773 of JAESVK010000656.1, read as the reverse complement.
CAAAACCGTTTGCAAAAGTTTTGATGGGAAATAGAAGCTATTGATGTGTTCCATTTAATTAATTAATTAGTTAAGCCAATTATGAGCAACCTTACGATGGAAGATATCTAATGATCAATCTCGGACCAAGATCATTTATTTTACTTCAGTTAAGAATGAGATCATCTTTTGCTTACTTCATGCATTTTAGGAGACATCTAATAATTAATTAAGCAACTGAGACCCAATTAGAGCTGCATAGTGATACAGAGGCAATACACTAAGCTCTCTCTCCTAACATCATCACTATGTAAATTTTTAGTATTGATACTAATAAATAAATCAAAGGAATGCATAAACTACTAAACAATCATACAAACTTCTCGCAGGTTGTGAATTGATGACAGATTGAGATAGGAAGACCTCTCTCTCATATCTTGGGTGGATTATCAAGTACTTGTTGCATAATATCTTCGATTACAAATGTCATGTTGGGATGAGAGGACCCTCCTCCGCCTTCTATTGCCTTTTTCGCCATCTCCTCAAGCTCTGTTGCTCTGTTTCTTCTCTCCTGCCCTGCCTCTGCTTCATTCATCAGCTGGTCTAAAGCTTTTTTCACTTCTTCCCATCAGCACCCCAAGTTTCCCTTCATCCCCTTACTTCACTACAAATTCAGACCCTAC
>JAESVK010000656.1:576957-599370 GCA_017140935.1 Hamamelis virginiana | reverse complement strand
CAGATACTAAGAGAACAGCTCCAACTCACTTTACAGTTATCAATTCAATTCCAATTTCAATTCCTTAACTAACTTGATCGTCGGAGGGTTTTTAGCAGGCCCCACACCGGGGTATCCTGATCTCCCCAACGTGAAGACCAGCTCCACCAAAGGGAAGCAGTTCCTCGAGGCCCCTTCCTAACCTCACAAGCTACACACAGCTCAACAGTCTCTACATGCAATTCATTACTTACTGCTGGCATGAAATTATTCATCCAGAAGCTTCATTCTTCATATTTATTTCTCTCTCCTCCCTCTCTCTCCTCCCTCTCTCTCCTCTTTTTTCTCTATCTGTCTTCCTCTTTTTCTTTACTGTAATCTCTCTCTCTTCTGTCCTTTTTTGTCTTTGAAATCACATGATTTAGATACAAAGAACTCCATTAATTGGATTGTAAGAAAAAAAAATTTAATTAATTTTTTGTTTAGTTGATTGGAAAATATAAGAAAAAGAAAAGTTTTTCCCTTTTTTTTTTTTTTTTTTTTAAGCGTAGTGACCTGTGTTTCCGGTGTAGTAACCTGCATTTTCCAACATATGGACCTGCGTTGGTGTAGTGACCCACGTTTCCGGCGTAGTGACACACATTTTCCGACGTAGTGACCTGCGTTTTCGGCGTAGGGAACTAACACGGGTCACTATGGGTGTGATGTAGTGAACCCGGGGGTTGGGGGTGTAGGTGGCGTTGAAGGTTGTTAGAAAGAAGGGGTATTTTTGTCCAATTCATGCCAAAAGGACTTTTTGGGAAGAAAATATGTTGAGAGGACTTTTGGCATGAAAATCTTATAAATGAGGACTTTTAGCCCAATTCCCCATAAATTAAATACCCTAAAAAATAAGGAAAATGCTTTATGTCCCAAAAGTGAATCTCAAATGATGTGGTCCATGATCTAACCATTCTCCTTTTTAACAAATCATTTATAGATAATAAATAAAGGCTTAAGAGTCATTTGAAATATTTTTTTGAACAAATTTTTAGAATATATTGCATTACTGAAAAAAAATAAATATAAAAGAAGCTAGTAATCTTCTAGTCCGTGATGAACTTGTAGGACTAGAACATAAAAGGATCGGAAAGTAAGGATCATGGGATCATTAATCATTTCACCTCATTCAAGGGATATGACAGGAGCCTGTGTGTGCATGGTGTGCCTTTCTAAGTACTCCTTTGGTTTCTAGGCTTTGATCCCTATCATATTTAAAAAGAAAAATATTCAAATGCAGAGTTACATTTCAACAAAAGTAAAAAAATTAATATGAATTTATCATCGCCTTCCAACAAAAATGAAAATGAAAGGTTGTCAAGAGGTTTAGAGTTACATGTTAATGGTTTCAATTTCCATGACAGATCTTCAAAATAGGAGTCTCTGAGTTTCAACTCTCCAAGAAGACATCAAGGCAATTGTGATTAGAGAGCAGGCAGTGTTTCTTTAACCCAAAGGTGAGAAGCTTGCTGCAATGTAGGGTCCTCCAGATCCATTATTAACCATTCATTACCATGAATCCATCTCAAAAAGGCACCAGTTGATGTGTGAATTTCAGATAAATTCCGATACAGCCAAGTCACAAGAAAATTATATATATTGGGTCAGGTTCCACTTACACTCTATTTTGACATCTATGTTTACATTTTTTATAAAAACACTACTTATGGTAAATATTTTGATGATCCGACTGTTGGAATTCGATACCTCTTTTTTACATGTCAAATATGCCAAAAATCATAACGATCCAACGGCTAGATTTTAAAAATTATCATTATAAAATACTGTGAAGTTTTTAATTAATAAAAAATATAATAGTTTTTCACAATGATATTTTTCAAAAACAAACCGTTGGATCATTTAAATTTTTTTCGTATATGACAAACATAGAAGAGTATCTAATCTAGCAGTGGATTTTTCAAAATTTTTAGTTAAAATGGTATTTTAAAAACGAGGTGCAAACGTAAATGTCAAAAGTGAGAATCAAAAAATAAAAAAGAAAACTTAGAAAACCAAGATTTAAATAACAAAAAAAAAAGAAAAGAAAAGAAAAGAAAAAAAGAAGAAACACTCTTCCAGAGAAAGGCACTACCTTTCTATCAATTAATCAAGATACATGAGAGGTACACTAATTGATCTTCTCGAGACTACTAGACGGTTCAGTAGAATTACAAATAATCCTCCATCACAAGCACTTCCCATTCACATCAACTAATCAAGAACAGTGATCTTTCTCTCTCTCTCTTTGTCTCTCTCATGTCATAGCTTGACTGCCTATGACTTGTTGCATGATATCTTCAATTAATAGTGTAATGTTTACATAAGAAGATCCTCCTTCTTCCGTTGCCGTCTTTGCCAATTCCCCAAGCTCTCTTGCTCTTTTTCTTCTCTCTTCTCCCTCTTTTCCTTCATCCATTACCTTCTCTATAGCCTTCCTAACTTCCTCACTCTTCACCACCATCCCAAACTTTTCTTCATCCCCCCAGAATAAAGCAACCCGACTCCCCACCCCAACACCAATGTCCAATACTTGTACAATTAACTTCTCATTAAGAAACTGCACTGCAAACAGAGGACATGTTATCATTGGCGTGCAGGCACAAACCACTTCCAGAATAGAGTTCCATCCACAGTGCGTTAAGAATGCTCCGATAGCAGGATGTGACAGTATTAGTACTTGGGGAGCCCAACCTTTGATCAAAAGGCCTCTCCCTTTAGTCCTCTCCTCGAATCCATCTTCTATTAACCATTTATCCAACTCCTCTGTTTTATCTCCTCCTCTTACAACCCAAATAAATGGCTGGTTCGATGCTTCTAAACCTAAACCAATCTCTATTAACTGTGGAGGAGTGAGGCGACTCATGCTTCCAAGACAAGCATAGATTACAGATTTGGGTGTCCTAGAGTCGAGCCACTTCAAGCACTGGGTTTTATCAATGGAGGCCTTGTTGCCTCTTTCAGCCTTATCTAAGATCTCCTTGTTGCATAGTGATACTGGACCAAATGACCAATAACCCAAACTTTATTTCCTTTTACCTTTCGAAATTCTTCAACGTATCGCGGTTCCAACTCTTGAAAACTATTGATCACCACTCCATATGCTTCTTCTCCAGTTGTTCTAATTTCTTCACGAATATCTTTCAAGACAGGTGAGCTTGAATTTAAGGATGCAGGCAGCTGGGCTTTAGTTAATTCAATTTGATCGGGCAAACCAGGCACCACAAAAGGCTCTGACTCAGAGACCCTCTCATGAACCTTGGAAACATGTAAATTATGAGAGCACAGGAGCGAGAAAAAACTTGTACCATAAAAAACAAGCCTTGGAATCTGAAACTTGCGAGCCGTGTCAGCTGTCCAAGCAATAAATCTATCGGAAATTATGCAGCTTGGAGGAGGCTGAACTTCTTCGAGAAATTGTTCTAGTGGTTGTTTTAACATTCCAAACGCAGTGAAGAAATTCTTGACGAAATCCCTTGAGGGTAGAGTGTCTACGTTCTCACATCCTTCAGGTAAGCCGGCCTCAACTGATGGAAACTGGAGTTCAAGAAGTCTAATGGGGAGACCAGATTCAATGGCGCGATCAATGATCTTATTGAATCGAATAGTATTGAGGGGTGTGGTGAGTATTGTGACAGCCATGCTGCGTTGTGCTAATAATCTGGCCATGTCTACCATGGGAATAAGGTGGCCTTGGGACGGGGAATCAAAACAAAGTGAAGCTGTTGGTGGGGTTGTGAAGCCATTGCAATTTTTGGGAGCTAGGCCAGGGAATCATATATTTGATACTGAATCATTGGTAAGCTTTCCAATTTAAACCAGTCTATATATAGTTTTTGTTTGCTTTGGTAGTGTCTTTTTGGGATTGGCTGCTTCAGTGTGTGCTTCTTTTGCTAAGTGACGTAAGAGCATACATAGGCACAAAGATTCTACGTTATCTAAGGTAGGTGACTGTAGTTGTCTCTTTCAATTGTTTGGACTTTTTCTTGACTTCTAGAGTGGAGAGAGAAAGTTTCAGAGGCCAATCACAGAAAATGGCTGTTTGAAAAAAATGCATTTTTCCCAATATATAAAGGTCCATAATAGATATTCTTGGATTTGTGATGGTGCATGATAAGAGTTCATGCAAATAATTTGAATTAAAAATATATGAATTTTAGAATGGATGCAACCCTTTTCAATTTGGGTATCTGTTGATCCAATTTTAAATTTTTAGGAGTTTGAACTACTACAAGATAGTTCGAATCACTATTTACGGTTAAAACCAAGCGATGGGATTCGAATGCCTCAATCAAGAAGACTTTTTAGAGAAACAGGTCAAGCAAATTAATCCTTCAAACACTTTACAAGTAAACAGTAACAAAATAACCGAATAAAATGATAAACAATTTAAACCAACCAAACTGAAATAATATAAATTTAATAAAAACGTCGTTGGTACTGCTCAAGCTATTCCCAAACCCTTTAGGCCCCGTTTGGATCGGCGGAATCAAAGAGGGTGGAATGGAATCCGATTCCATTCCCAAAGTAGTCCGGAATGGAATTAGATTTTCATTCCATTTCTAGCGTTTGGATTCTGATGGGAATAAATGGTTGGAATGACTGTGGATTCCATTTCATGTGTTTAGAAAACACAGGAATGTAATTAAATTTCGGTAATTTTCAATTTTACTCTTTCCTTCAATTATGGTTCACTTCATCAAATACACAGCAATAAAAAAAAAAAAAAACATCAAATATACATATCAAAATTTGAAGAATTATGTGTAACAAATACTGAAATACACTGCAATTAAAAAAAAATCATCAAATACAGACAAGAATTTACAGTAGTACTCTGTTTGGTGGCTAAGAAAACTGAGCAAAGGGAAAATCATCAAAGCTCAAATCAACAATCTATCGTCTGTAATTTTGCTTCCAAGATTGCTTCCAAGAACATGAAAAAAACTCACCTCTGTAATTTCTATAGTCCGGCGTGTGAGGCCTTCGACAGCGGTAGGGCTCCGACGGCTAACGGCGGTAGGATTTCAATGGCTAACGGCGACGAGAGATCGGTGGGTAAAGGTTTGAGACACACACACACACACACACACACAGAGGGAGAGAGAGGAATCTGGGACGGTAAGCTCCGAAGTCAACTTGGTAAGGCTTCGATGGCGGCAGAGATCCAACGACTAGCAGCAGCGAGAAATCGGCGGTGTTAGAGGGTTGCGATGGCTGCTGTGCATGAAGTTTTCTCCGATGCTAGACACGGGAAAAATCTGAAATTCAAAAGCATAATTTTTTTTCTTTTCCCAAATTTTCTCGGTAGCCAAACAAAGAGGGGTTGAGATTTGAGAAGAGAGAAAAGATCGAGATGAGTGTGCTGAAATTGTGGGTTTGAGATTTGAGAAGAGAGAAGAGAGATGAACAGGTTGAGATTGAGGGGTTGAGATTTGAGAAGAGAGAAGATAGATGAGCGGGTTGAGATTCATCTCCAAAGTTTTTTTTTAACTTTTCATTCCAGCCAAGCGTGGGAATCACAATACCGCTCCCTCAGGAGGGAATAAGATGTCGCTTCTAACCGGAATTCAACTCCAGCGCATTCTAGCTTTTCAATTCCATTCCAACTCATTAAATCAATCCAAACACACTGAAATGGAATGCATTGGAATGTATTCCCATTCTGTCCTCTCATTCCGGCCATCCAAACGGGGCCTAAGGATTACTCCTTCAAAGTGGAGAAACCTTTACACAGCCTTCTTTCACGGGTGGAAGACTCTCACCAATGCTCGCAAAGAACATTCAAAAGTGCTAAAAAAGAACACTCCACAGTGCTCACAAAGAACACTCCCACAAGGCTCACCAAGAGCACTTAATACAATTTCACAAGATGAACAAGAATTGGTTGTGTACAATAATGCTTCAACAAGTTGATTTACACAAGTATAAGCTCAACTAATAACCTCTCAAATGATTAACAAAAATAGCTCAAGGATTTGTAAGAGAAAGCTTTGAATGATGAATGCTCACAATGAATGCTCTTGACTAATGTTGGATTAATAGCAATAAATAAGAAGCATACCTCTATTTATATTGATTTAGGTTTGAAATGGCCGTTTGAAACCCTCTTGAATCTTATTAGAAAAGAGGGGAGCAGTAGGCCACTATAAATGCTTCATTTACCAAAAGAAGAAATAGTCATTTTGTATTTGCAGAAGCATTAGTCGACTAAGCAAAGGTGTTAGTCGACTAGCAACTTAAAAATTCAAAGCTATTAAGTTCCCAAGCATGGTTACTCGACTAGGAAAAACCAGTTAGTCGACTAGCTTAGTTAAAAATCAGTTATGAAAATTTTCCGGGCACGATTAGTCGACTAGACAGTGGGATTAGTCGACTAGCCAAACTGCTTCGTATTTCTTTAGCTACTGTATCCCTCTTAGTCAACTGGGCAAGGGAGTTAGTCGACTAGGAGATTAGTAATTCTGGACAGAATTAAAAGTGATTTTAAAAATGGATTAAAACTCCAAAATAATGAACAAAAAGATAGTGAAAATGCACTACAATGCAACCTATCATGACATGCAATGCGGAACACAAAATACCATTAAACAAAATCATGATCATCCTAATTATCACAAGGGTAGAGACTTACCTTTGCAAAGCTCACTCGAACACAATTTATATCAATCGCACTCCAAATAATAATAAGGAAAAGCAAGATCAAGAAGAATGATATAAACAAACCTAAACATGAAGCTATCCTAAGACTAGAGTATATGATACTCAAAACACCAAAACTAATCTTAACATGCAAAAGATGCAAACTTTTATCTTATCATGCATTAAAACAGAAAATAACATATGCAAACCAATTCCTAATATGCATTCTAAACACAACAAGAACTCTCAAACATGCTTTCAATCATTCCCACAATTAATATCATATGCTTGAACCAAGAAGAAAGTCATGCTCATCATGAAAGAGTGCTCAAAACATTCTAAACATATAATAACACCCAAAATAGAAAACTAATCATGCAAGAAAAAATTCCTATACGCAAGACTCAATTAACACTACTTCTAGACATCAAAATATTACTTCTAAACATGTATTCCTAACTTACATTATGCACAAAGTTAGATGAAGCTAACCTATACATTCTGCAGAAAATCAAACTATCCTAAATGTGCCAATTCTTAACTATGTTATGCAAAATCGAATTCTAAGCATAATGGGGTATGAACCATTACCCTTTGTTTTCGTCTTCCTTGCTCCTAGCTCTCTCCTTCAAGTTCTCAAGCTCTGGAATTTCGTAGCTATGACTCTAGGTGTAGTTCTAAGTGTCAAAAGTCCTCCTTAACTCATCACAAGTGATGAGTTTATTGATGAGAGGCCTATATTGATCAATGGCCATCATTAAATCCCTCAAAATTGATCCAAGGGCTCTAATGAAGTCTTCTCATGTTCCTAGAATCTGATTTAGTCGAGCTAAGTCTCCCAAACTGATCCAAAGAGGCTTTGGAAGAGTCCCAAAGTGAAAAGGAGACAAAAACTCGAAAAAAAAATAGAATCAGAGCATTAGGCTCGGGTGACCGTCCCCCTTGGGATGGTTGACCGTCCTTCATGGACTGTTGACCGTCCCTAGGTGGACAGCCATCGAGCCCTGATGCATAAAATCCCTAATTTTGGGCCTGTCTTGGCCCATCTTGACTCGGTTTCGGTTTTTTTCGGCTTTTCGGGCTCGTTTCAAGTCCAAATTCGACGATTCAAGAACCAAAACGATCGTGATTCGATTCTCTATGTTTTGAGAAGTGTTTGAATTGAAAATGCATTGAGCAAAGTCAAAGTTTTAAGAAAAAGTCAACCGATTAGCTGTTTTGGGCCTGTTAAGCCCAATTAGGTTTTACAATCTGCTAACCAATTGTCTTCGAAATCGATTCTACTTCTCGAAACAAGTTTTTGAAAACATTTTGAAGTGTTTTAAAGCTTTAGCTTTGACAAAACAATCGAATCCCGGTCGTTCCCGATTGAAACCCTAATTTGAGCTTGAAATGGCATTTTGGGCCTTAAGAGCCAAACATGAACCCAAAGGCTCAAGGGACCTTGCCACTGATCAACTTTGCTACCAAACATGCCCTAACTATCTATGCCAAAGTCTCGAGACAATTCGAGACCAACTTGAAGACTTTTAAGAATTTTTGTGATTCAAAGGACAATACTGCCCCCTAAGTCACAAAAGGCTTAATCACCTATCAAGCCTGACTCAAAATGCAGTAATACTTGACAGGGACATCTATGGTCTCCCTAAAAACTAAATGCAAAAGAGAACCGACTCAATCTGACCTAAAAACCTACATGTGATAATAACTTCTATCTAACTACACAAAATGGCACAATTGGCAATTTAGGATTTCAACACCCTATTTTACCTCAAACTGTAAGCAAACACCCATGACTCTACTCAGGGTCAAAAATGGATATCTACAGTAATATGTAATTCTCTTAAATTAAACAAAGCACCATTTGCAAATCATATACATAAATAATATGTATACGTAGCATATATGAATTGTGGTTTACACTTGAACAAACATGTACATCACCTCTAAAAAGAAGTATTTAAATTTAACAGTTCTAAAAGTCATGTATTGTAAGCATGCACATATATTTACATATACACATCACAACCATTGAAAATCACACTTATAGCAATTTAAGCTCCATTACCAAATTTGCAGCATGATATAAGTTCACAACTAAAGCAATTATGATATATATCCATTGAAAAAGTCACGTTCATAAGTGGCATATTTATAAATATATACACAGTATATAAATACACACATAGTGCACCGAATCATGTGCAACTCATATATTGTAAATTCCCAAGAACATTTGATATTCTTTATTTATATATATATATAGATTTAAACCACCAATAATTCACGTCACAATGTAGATACACAAGCATACATATTGAAATGTAAACCCAAGCACGGATTGAATGGGTGCTACACAATTATCTATATTTTAAAGGGTGCTATCTTGTCTGGCACAGATTCCAAGACAAATACAAATTATTCCATAAATCACTATTTTTAATTTGTTGCCTCTAATTAATCACAATAAAAATCCAAACTCCTCACAAAATCTGTCTTAAGACTGTTGGAAAATTATGATTGGACTATTTAGAATTTGGATAATATTATGTCCTAAATCAGTAATATAAAGAAATACTATTAGCATCACATAATGCACTAAACGTGTGTATATATATATATACATATATATACATATGCCAAATTATATCTCAAGTAGGAAACTACATCTTAATATTATCATATAAAGATAATGAAGAGAAATACTTGAATAAGAATTCTATACAAACTAGAATTTAATTCAAGTAGCCAATCACATATCAATTAAACAACAAGATATATTAAAGATGGAGATTCTCACTTACTTGTTATCCACATAAGAGAAATGCAGAAACTCCATATTGTAGAAATTAAGAAATCAACGTTAGTTTTGACCAAGGCTAGTGTTTGACACTATGTCCTTAAGACAGATTTCGTCCCTCCTATTGGTGCTTAGAGTTTCTGAGACGTCTGCCTCCCAGGATAGAATGATCAACGCTTGAAGAAGAAGCACAACAATCTTCAAGCACGACGAACCTAAATATGCCTATCTCTCTCTCTAAATGCAGACTAACAGAATGTATGTCTTATTTTTTTTTCAAATGACTTTGGATGTGGTCTATTTTTAGACTTAAAGGCACGCCTTTGTAGACAAACACCATGAATAGACACAACTCTATGTATGGACACTATGAATAGACACAACTCTATGTAAGGACACAAAGAATAGATGCGACCCTAAAGAACAGTCACGACTGTTCAACACAAATTTTATTCAAAATATAACAAATGTCACCTTTAAGCAAAATAAAAACTCAAGTCCAAAGCAAAGATACGAATCCCGAGAAATATCATTCCAGCCGAATGGACAAGAAAAACCGCCTTCCTCGAAATTCCGATGAACCCGAAGTTTCTCATATCACTATTCGAACTCCCTTCTATCGCCTGCCTGTATGCTTCGAATGGTCACCGAAAATACCCTACTGCGGAGCCTAAACTGACCAAGCAACAGCAGAGTTCTCAAACACCTTTATGAAGGAGAAAGAAGCTGTAGTATAACTGTTGTGTATGTTTGAGATGCCCTTCCATTTAATTACCTCTGAATCCATTACTTATAGGCCTCATCTTCTGTCTTCTTTCCTGTTTCGAATTCTTTAAATCACAACTCCTTTTCTTATTAGGTTTCTCTACCTCAAAGCTTTACCAACCACAAAGAACTCCTATTCGAACTAGATACTCTTCTTTAATTATCCAAAGTATCCTATTTCACCTCGAACTCTTGCTCCTACCTTTCCTTTTTGATAGCTGTCACTCCTGAAGAGTTTAACAAAATAAACATAATTGTAACTTCTCATTTATTTTGTATTTCAAAATATTTATCTCTTCAATTTATCTCCTTTTTTCCCGGATTAATTATCTTTAACGGCTCTTTTTCTATGAATTTAATTTACCACTAATTCATTTTCTTTCATCTCTTTATTTAATTTAACATGTGTCAGCCAGTAAGTCATTTACTGGCTGGTGTTAAAAAATGGATTAACAGTATCAAATTGTTTACTTTGTACTCTATACATGCTAATAAATACATATAATTTTAACCCTTTTTCTGTTACAGACACTAAGTAAAAATTTGTTGTCTTCTTCCTTTTTCATCCATTCTTATTCTAGCAAATTAGGCATTGTTATGTGTGATGCCTAATCTAACGATAATAGTATCAACGATCGCTAGTGAAACATTAGTGGTATTAGAGCGAGGAGGTTTCAGATATTGTTTTGTCAAGGAAAAACATTTCAAGAAAAGTTTGTTTCATCAAAACCGTTTGCAAAAGTTTTGATGGGAAATAGAAGCTTTTGATGTGTTCCATTTAATTAATTAATTAGTTAAGCCAATTATGAGCAACCTGATCGACTCAGACGACGAGGGAGATTATTCCTCGTCAACGATCAAGATTAATAATTTATAAAACCGCGTGACAATTAATCTCAATTCGATTGTGACTAGTGAGCACGGGTGTCGAACCACTGGGAAATGCAGGTTTATATTAAAAAGACTCTTTAGAATCAATTCAAGCGGAAAGAATATTGTCAATTAAATTGGTTGGTGGAAATGCTCCGATTGGGTCGAAGCGAAAACACAGTAATTTTAATAAAGCTTAGTAAAAAAAATGCAATTAAGTTGGTGGATTGAGCGGAACTTGGGTGAGAAGCCCATTGAATATCAATTAAACAATTTATGTTTATAAAATCCTCACTATAGTAATTATGTATGGTGGTTCTTCCAACTACAAGAAGGAAGTCCCAAAAAGATTATGAATACAGGATCGGCAAGTTTATCCCCGAAAAGAATGGAATATCGCTATCCACCTTAAATGAGGAATAAAGCATGCTGGTTTGTATTCACACCAATAAGAACCATTGCATAATTATATAATTGCAATCACAGATGTACAATTATATGATATTATATTTGGCAATAGTGTGCGGTAAAACCTTCACAACTATGCAATCACATAATACAAATAGAGGGATGTTTATAAAATAGGATTGTAAATGAATCCAACTTCATCCTCACCCAAGCTTGGAGTATTAGCTACACATCACTGGAGGAGAATATCCTTTATCCAGGACAAGCTTTAAGGGTTCACGGGATGGAAAACGAAATTAAATGCAGTAATTAAATGACTGAAGAAATAAAGAAAATAGCATAACTAAATAAAGAAAAGGGCTGAAATAAATAAAGAAAAGTGCTTAAGTAAATAAAGAAAATGACAGAAAAAGTAAAGAACAGTTCTCAAGTGAGAACTGAGCCATGCATAAAAAGGAAAATAACAGAAATGTAAAGTGCTGAAAATAAAGACTTAATCGGATAGAACAATCCACAAGTGAGAATTGAGCCAGGCATTGAAAGAAAAATTGCAGAATTGGAAATTGGGGTAAACTTAAACTGCCGAATAAAATGCGAAAATAAACTGTAACTTGAATTAAAATAGCAGAGTAATGATTCAGAGCAAAAGTCATGAACCCTCGAAACGTCGTCGTTACATTTCTATTTATAGAAGGAAAAGATAAAAGACCATAATGCCCTCAAAATATCTAAAAATATCTTCTTTGCCCGCAGCCGACCTTGGCTATCGATAGTCAAGGTCAAATGTTGACTTTTCTTGCAGAATTCAACGTCTGCTCTTTTGGTACTTCCCTCGGCTGCTGTGGATCCTTTTCGGACGTTCCTTTGATTCGAGATGCTCTTCAGGGCTTCATCGGTGACGACTTATTTAATATAATCTGCACAAATTTCTTGAAACAGAGATTTAAACCCAATTGTACAGATATTCATATAAAACGCTTTTTATTAAGCAATTATATATATAAGAGAACATAGTAATACCATAGTTGAATGGTATGATTGGGGTACAATCACAACCTTACGATGGAAGATATCTAATGATCAATCTCGGACCAAGATCATTTATTTTACTTCAGTTAAGAATGAGATCATCTTTTGCTTACTTCATGCATTTTAGGAGACATCTAATAATTAACTAAGCAACTGTGACCCAATTAGAGCTGCATAGTGATACAGAGGCAATACACTAAGCTCTCTCTCCTAACATCATCACTATGTAAATTTTTAGTATTGATACTAATAAATAAATCAAAGGAATGCATAAACTACTAAACAATCATACAAACTTCTCGCAGGTTGTGAATTGATGACAGATTGAGATAGGAAGACCTCTCTCTCATATCTTGGGTGGATTATCAAGTACTTGTTGAGCGGACTGACGGTCAAGCTGTGCTGTCTGCCTATCAAGCTGAGCGGACTGCCTCTGCTGGATGTGCATCATCGATCTCAGTCCCTCCAGGATCTGATGGAACAAACCCTGGGAGCTGGCAGCTGGCATGTCTGGCATAGAAGGAGCAGCTGGAGTCGGAGCTGGAGCTGTAGTAGGAGCAGGCTCTGATGGACCGGCGGTCTCAGCACGTGGCCTCTTCGGCCGAGCTGATATACTCCTAGCTAGTGTGGTAGGGGTGATAGGACCCTCGCCCCATCGCAGTGGCTCATCGGAGACAACACCCACACCCAATGCAAACGCTGTAATCATCTGGGGGTACGGCATGTTGCTCCGTGGCTGTGTGGCAATGAATGTGCGTATCTCGCTGAAGATCAACGCTGCGATGTCAATGGGGTGGTCGCTCAAAAACTCCAGCAGTAGCCTCACCGACTCCATTGGTATCTGTGAATCCGTGCCTCTCGCCCGCAGATTGCAGTAAAGCAGCTTGTTCATAGCTGCGTATGAAGGATGCATGTTCCCGGTCGTAAAGTACATACCATCAAATAAGCTCCGGTCCACGCATACTGCATCAGCACACTGACTCTCCGTCAGCTCTAAATAAGTGCTCTCTGCCGCTGTCTCTAGTGGACGCTCGCACCCCAGATAGGTAGCGATGTCGTCTATAGTAAATCTGACAGTGCGGCCTCCAACCTCTGCCTGGAGTGTCTCGGGCTGATCCTCAGCTGTGTGTGCTGTGGTATAGAACTGTCGCACCACACTGGCCATATAGCCGCCTCCCTTCCTCAGCCAGGTGCTGAGGTGTCTGTCCTGGAGGATCTCTACCAGTAAGCCCTCGTATCTGAAGGCCTTCGGATCCACATACCTCTCGACATTGAAGTTCCTCGACGAGAGGATCACTGGCCAAGGTCTCGCTGCTCGCCTGGTCGGTACTCTTCTCGACCCTATCTCAGTCTCGGCATAGCTCTCGAACTCGCGCGGCATGCGCGGCTCTCCAGTCTCACCGATGTCTGGCTGCTCAAATAAGTACTCCTCCTCCACAAACTGTGAACCAGATGGAGGAGCACTATCTCGAGGCTGCTGGGCAGACGTCTGACCTCTGGCAGATGGTCTCTGAACTGGCACAGGCTGCCACTCTGAGTCTGAACTATCAGACGAATCTGGCTGTGAGCTCTGGGCCTTGCCTCGCCCAGAATCTGAAGACCTCCTCTGTCTCGGCTGAGCCGGCTCCTGGAAGGCTACGCCCTTCCTGCCGGTGGTCTTTTGGCGTACCATATCTCTGTACAAATTTTTTACAACCACACGGCAGCAGATAGGAACATAGTCAGCAGTAGAATTTTTTTTCAGAGATACACGAATATATATTTTTTTTCTTTCAATAATAATCAACACACAACACAGCCAGTTTATTTAACCATATGATAATTTTTTCAATTTCATCTCAATCTTCAGAACTTGCCTAACATCCAGGTTTATTTTTATCAACACCTCCATTCACATGCATCGTTGCATGCATGCCCATGCATAGCCTAACATCCAGGCATTATCACAACTCCACAACTCCACAAAGCAGTGTAACAAGCATACAAGGACTAGTTTTATTGATTATCTAACTCAACTACCCAACATGCTATTCTAACTTTTTACATGCAAAAATCTACGTAAACAATAGCATGCTATGACATATGAACAAAACTAAGCCATTTTTTTAAAAAAAATTCAAAATTTTTAGAAAAGGAATGGGCACTTACGCAGTGTAAGGAATGAAGAGGATGCCGGACTAACTATCCACGCTAGAGAGCGCAAGGTGATAAATGACGTCCAAAATGCAGGGGAATAAAAACAAATTCTGATCGGTCAGAAATGCTCAGAATGCTGCGAGGATTGCAAAGAAATCAATTTCGCGCGAAATGGAGGCCTGGGGTGGTCGGAAAATGCAGTGGAAGGTGGATGGTCACGGTGGTTATGGAGAACTTCAGACGAAAAGGTGGTGGAATGGCGGTTTCGCGCGGGAGAAGAAGGCTTAAAAGGTGATGCTTCGCGATCTCTATCGATAGCGGCATCTCGCTATCGATAGAGAATGCTCTCTGTCCGCAGCTATATATTTTTTTGAAATTTAAAGATGTCTATCGATAGCGCATTAACCTCTATCGATAGACCTGGTCAAATGTTGACTTTTTTCAAAATTGGCTTTAATTTTGACCATAGTATACCATAACTGACACTATATACCAAATAACTTGTAAAAGAGACACCTCAATACCCATGGCTGCTAAGTTATCGAAAAAATTGGCAACTTTTCGGCTCAAAATTAGGTACTACGGGGGTCCTAAACTCTAACAAAAATTAACATGGTTCAAAAACTCGAAGAAGATGGCCTTAAATCATTTTTCAAAAATGTGCACAATATTCTCCTTTGATTAACAAGATATTTGCATTCTAACATACGCATAATTGGAACATTAATGCATAATATAACAGGAAAGCAATTACCACAGATTGATAGGATGAATATTTGAGTCCCACAAAAGATCGAATGGTTCAAAATTTGCTTTAGTTGTCATAAGTCTCCACTTTATAACAGGTTTTTATCAAATACTCAAATTGCCAAGTATGAAGATTTAAACCAAGTTCGTGCATGTGTAAGATTGAATACAAGCTAATCACAGTAAAGTTACAATTAATGTATCAAAAATAGACAAATAGAAATGATATAAATGAAAGAATAAACTCACATTGTAATACATGTTTATTTATCAAATTCTATACAACTAATCTTTATATAAATCACACTGGGTTAACATGTACACAAGAATGATAAATAATGATTTATTATGTATATACAAATTAAATGAACCAATAAATGAATTAATCATATACAAATGCATATACACATTAAAAGAATATACAAACCCTCCCCAACTAGAAATAAACATTGTCCTCAATGTTTGAAAGAATGTTACAACTAGACGAGTGTGTGAACAAGGGGAATGGGTGGGTGGGACTAAGTTTAACGTCTTTAGCTAGACGTGAAATTCCTCATAAGTCAAACTGGTAGGTTGGGTCTTCCAAACTGACAGACTCAATTACCAAACCATCCTGAATGCCCTCACTATCTGTTATACCCTCGATAAAAGGCTTAAGCCTTTGTCCATTCACAAAGAAGGACACACCAGTACGAGGGTTTTGAATTTCTACAGCACCGTGAGGAGTAACCCTAGTTACTACAAAAGGTCCATCCCAACGAGATCGAAGCTTACCAGGAAATAGCCTTAATTTAGAGTTAAACAGCCACACCTTCTGATTTGGTTCAAAAGATTTTCTATTGATGTGTCTGTCATGAAACTCTTTCATTTTGGCTTTAGCAATTTTGGAATTCTCGTAAGCCTCATTCCTAATCTCTTCGAGCTCATTTATCTAAAGCTTGCGGTGAGAACCCGCTTCCTTCATTTCAAAGTTAAACTTCCTAATGGCCCAAAGTGCTTTATGTTCTAACTCGACCGGGAGATGACACGGTTTGCCATAGACTAAACGGTACGGAGACATACCAATAGGGGTTTTAAAAGCAGTCCTATAGGCCCACAATGCGTCTGTTAAACGCAATGACCAATCCTTACGATCAGGCCTGACAGTTTTTTCTAAGATATGCTTAATTTCCCTATTCGAAACCTCCACTTGTCCGCTAGTCTGATGATGGTAAGGGGTTGCAACTTTGTGAGTGATGAAATATTTAGCTACGAGAGTTGCAAAGGGTCGATTATTAAAATGTGACCCTCCATCACTGATGATGGCCCTTGGACACCCAAACCTAGAGAAAATGTTCTCTTGGAGGAAATTCAATACCACCTTGTGGTCATTGGTCCTAGTGGCTATGGCTTCTACCCATTTGGACACATAATCTACAGCCACTAAGATGTATTCAAACCCATGCGAAATAGGAAAAGGTCCCATGAAGTCGATGCCCCAAACATCGAAAATTTCGACGATCAAGATAGGGTTAAGAGGCATCATATCTCTTCTAGACATAGAACCCATTCTTTGGCAATTTTGACAGGACTTACAGAAGTCCACTGCATCTTTGAATAGTGTGGGCCAGAAAAACCCACACTGCAAGACTTTAGCGGCAGTCTTTTTCCCGCTAAAGTGTCCTCCACATGCTAGAGTATGGCAGAACTTCAAAACGTCTTGCATTTCACCCTCAGGAATACACCTACGTATGACCTGGTCAGCACAGTACTTAAACAGGAGAGGATCTTCCCAATAATAAAATTTTATTTGCGAAAAGAACCGATCCTTTTCCTGTTTCGACCAAAGAGATGGTACAAGGCCTGTGGCATGATAATTCACTATATGAACATACCAGGGTAAGGTAGAATGAGTGACGGCAAAAAGTTGCTCATCAGGGAAAGAATCCCTAATAGGCGTGGGGTCACTCTCTTCTTCAACTACTATCCTAGAGAGGTGGTCAGCAACAACATTCTCAGACCCTTTCTTATCCCTAATCTCAAAGTCAAATTCTTGCAATAAGAGAATCCACCTAATCAGCTTAGGCTTCGTCTCTTTTTTAGAGAGCAGGTACCGCAAGGCGGCATGGTCTGAGTACACAATGGTCTTCGATCCCCACAGATAGGATCGGAATTTATCTAAAGCAAAAACTACTGCAAGCATCTCTTTCTCAGTCGTAGTGTAATTTAACTGAGCTTCATTCAAGGTTTTGCTTGCGTAGTATATAACATAAGGGGCCTTTTCTACCTTCTGACCCAACACTGCCCCCACAGCATAATCGGAGGCATCACACATTAGCTCGAAAGGAAGTGACCAATCGGGAGCTCGCATGATGGGTGCCGAGATCAACATAAAGCGCAACTTATTGAAGGACTCTATACAGGCTTTATCAAAGTTAAACTCAACATCTTTAGCTAGCAGATTACACATTGGTTTTGCTATTTTGCTAAAGTCTTTAATGAAACACCTAGAAAATCCTGCATGTCCAAGGAAGGACCGGATTTGCCTAACAGTAGGAGGAGGAGGTAGTTTTGCAATTAGGTCTACCTTAGCTTTGTCAACCTCTATCCCCCTACTAGAAACGATATGCCCAAGCACAATGCCCTCACGAACCATAAAATGGCTCTTCTCCCAACTCAAAACAAGATTTGTCTCACAACATCTCTTAAGCACTTTTGAGAGATTAGAGAGGCATTCATCAAAAGAAGGACCGAAAACAGAAAAGTCATCCATAAACACTTCCAGATAGTCTCCTATCATATCAGAAAAGATAGAAGTCATACATCTTTGGAACGTGCTCGGGGCATTGCATAGGCCAAAAGACATACGCCTAAATGCAAATGTCCCGAATGGACAGGTAAACGTTGTTTTCTCCTGATCCTCGGGGTAAACCGCTATTTGGTTATACCCTGAATAGCCATCGAGGAAGCAATAAAAGCTCTGCCCGGATAATCTCTCTAGAATTTGGTCAATATAAGGCAGAGGGAAGTGGTCTTTCCTAGTCTTGGAATTTAATTTCCTATAATCTATGCAGACTCTCCAACCAGTGGTAGCTCTTGTAGGGACTAGAATACCCTCTTCGTTAGCTATCACTGTTATCCCAGACTTCTTAGGAACCAGTTGAGTAGGGGAAACCCACTCACTATCTGAAATTGGGTAAATGATACCCGCATCCAGTAGTTTCAAAACTTCCTTTTTAACTACTTCCTTCATATTGGGATTCAATTTACGTTGGGCATCTCTAGAAGGATTCACACCTTCCTCTAGGTGAATACGGTGCTGGCAGATTGACGGGTCTATACCCTTTAAATCAGCGACCGACCATCCTATGGCTACTCTGTGCTCTTTCAAAATAAATAACAACTTACCTTCCTGTTCTAAATTTAATGAAGATGAAATTATAACAGGCAAGGTGTCACTATCACCCAAAAATGCATACTTGAGATTAGCCGGCAGAGGCTTTAACTCAAGTTGCGGCGGAGACTCAAAAGACGTAGGAGAAGGGACACTGGCAATAGACGGAAGTGGCTCAACCCTAGGTCTCCATGGCAATTTTTCTACAGAGGAGGTAGAATCTAAGACGAGATTCACCTCCATGAACGAGTGCTCCAAATCATGGTCCTCGAACCCAAAGTAGTTAAGACATGTTTCTAACGGGTCCTTGGACAGAAGATACGGTGTAGCTTCCTCTACCACCTTATCTATGATGTCAATAAAAGAACAATCCTCAAAGTTATGAGGTTGATTAGCTGCACTATAAACCTGCAGCCTGGTTTTCATGTTACCAAAAGACACCTTCATTATGCCAGTCCTACAATGAAGGACTGCATTAGCAGTTGCCAGAAGAGGTCGTCCTATTATAACAGGGATTTGGGGCCTAGTAATATCAACAGGCTCCATATCTAGGACAATAAAATCTGCAGGAAAGACAAACGAATCTATCTTAACCAAAACATCCTGCAGTATACCTCTAGGTACCTTTGTGGACCTATCTGCAAATTGAAGAATAGTAGGTGTGGTTTGGAGTGTTCCAAGCTCCATTTTGGCGTAAATTGAATATGGAAGAATATTCACACTTGCGCCAAAATCGACTAACGCTCTATCAATGAAATGGCTTCCTAAGAAGCAAGGTATAGTTGGCGTTCCAGGATCTTTTCTCTTAATTGGGGCTTGGAATTGACACACAGCACTTGCAATGTCAACGGGAGCTATGGTTTTAGATAAATGCACGCGCTCCTTGCGTTGCTGTGTGCACATTTCCTTCAAAAATTTGGCATATGAAGGAATCTGTTTTATGGCATCTAGCAGAGGTAAATTAATATGGACACTTTTAAACACCTCTAACATATCCGACATGCTAGCCCCTTTCTTCGCTCTCCTCTCAGGCGCAATCAGCGCGGATGGAAATGGGGCTTTCGGCACATACGATGCCAATGGATTGTCTATAGCTGCGGGAAAGTTATCCCTCGAAGCTTCAGACTCTTTCTCTATTGCAGGTTCTTTCTCTAATTTGCTTTCTTTCTCTCTATCTTTCTCTCTCTCTATCTCTTTCTCTTTCTCTCCCACTCTATTATCTACCACCTTCCCACTACGCAAGACTGAAACAGCCTTAACTTCCTCATTACAATGTGGGTTCTGAGAAGTGGAACTCTCAGCTACAAAAGCTCCTTTGGGATTGGCAACAGCCTGACTCGGGAATTTCCCTTCCTCTCTGCGACTAAATGAAGCCGCTAGTTGACCCATTTGGGTTTCTAACTTTGAAATAGATTGGGAATGGGAATGAGTGAGTTGTGCTGAAGCCTCTAGGCTTTTCAGGGTAGCTAAGACTTGTTCCTCAAAACCAGGCGTTCTATGAGGTTGTGGTGGTAGTTGAGTCACAGCTTGACTCTGGTACTGGGGTGCAGGTGCTTGAGGAGCACCATAACTGGGGTACTGGGATTGCATCAATGGTGGTCTATAGGGTTGACTGATAGCAGGGTTACTGCTATATGGGGGTCTTGCAGGCTGACTAGGATTGGAGCCTCTAGGCTGGCTAGACCACTGGAAATTGGGGTGAGTCTTCCACCCAGGATTGTAAGTATTGGAATACGGGTCATTCCTAGGTGGTGCATATCCTTGAGCAACATTAACCTGCTCTTGGACAAACTCAGGGTACTGGCCTGCCATAGGACAATAAGGGGTCTCGTGAGTGGGGTCAGTGCAAATATTGCACACCAAGTTGACAGGTTTCACATGGGCCTTTGAAGATTGCCCTTGTGCCGCGATTAACTGGTCAAGCTTTTGAGACAGAGCCTCAACTTGCTTATTTGCCAAAACTTGGGTGTCTACATCATAAATACCGCCCTTTTTGGGAGGCGGTTTCTTCACTAACGCTTCGTCACGGTTACCTAAAGACATTGAGGCCATGTGGAACGAATCCTCACTCAACGCTTCAAATAATGCCCACATTTCATCCTCACCTTTACTTAAAATGGCTCCCCCACAGGCAGATTTCACAGTCTGCGTGTCACCCTCTGTTAAACCTCTAACAAAAGACTCAATGATTTGCCACTTGGGTACATCGTGATGGGGGCATAATCTAAGGAGTTCCTTCATTCTTTCCCAGGCTTCGTGGAAAGATTCCTGTTCATGTTGGACGAAGTTGGTTATACCTCGTCGCATTTGATGTGTTTTACCGACAGAGTAAAATCTAGACAGGAATAACTTTTGAAGCTGTTCCCAAGTAGTGATAGGGACAGGGGTTTGGAGAGTACAAAGCCAGTGTTTGGCCTTATCTTTCAAAGAAAACGGGAATAAGAACAATTTCAGGGATTCTGGATGGAACCCCTGAATTCTAATAGTAGAACAAATTCCTAAGAATTCCTGCAAATGGTCGTATGGGTTCTCTCTATCTAACCCATAGAACGTAGGAAGCATCTGAATGGTAGCATGCTTAATCTCATAGATGAGATTCTCTATGTGTGGAATTTGGATACAGGAGGGTGGATTAAAACTATTGGGCATGAAGTGATCCCTCAAAGTTTTAAGACCTGGTGGTGCTTGAATATTATCCGCTGGTAACATGGCAGTGTGTGCAGATGATTCAGCCATTTTTAAATGATGCAAAGGTACCGACTCGCTGGACTGACTTTGAGACGCTTTAACAGCTCTCAGAGTTCTTTCTAATTCAGAGTCTATAGGAATTACGTTTAATGACAACGACCTTCTACCCCGCATAAAATAGGTCTCCACAGATAATCACGGAATTTAATAAACAAATTGTGAGCAGTTAATCTTTAGCTTTTAATTTGTTATTTTAAGCGCGCGGGAGTGCAGCTCCCAATTCCAGATTTCAGCCACCTGTAGTTAGAGAAAGAAGAAAAATGAATAATAATTATAATATATAATATATTGATATTAACAGTATAAAAGAATATATGTATAGTAATATGAACAGTATTAATATTTACTACTTAAATTAAATCCAAATATTCTTTATAAATAAACCGTAATTCCCCGGCAACGGCGCCAAAATTTGATCGACTCAGACGACGAGGGAGATTATTCCTCGTCAACGATCAAGATTAATAATTTATAAAACCGCGTGACAATTAATCTCAATTCAATTGTGACTAGTGAGCACGGGTGTCGAACCACTGGGAAATGCAGGTTTATATTAAAAAGACTCTTTAGAATCAATTCAAGCGGAAAGAATATTGTCAATTAAATTGGTTGGTGGAAATGCTCCGATTGGGTCGAAGCGAAAACACAGTAATTTTAATAAAGCTTAGAAAAAAAAATGCAATTAAGTTGGTGGATTGAGCGGAACTTGGGTGAGAAGCCCATTGAATATCAATTAAACAATTTATGTTTATAAAATCCTCACTATAGTAATTATGTATGGTGGTTCTTCCAACTACAAGAAGGAAGTCCCAAAAAGATTATGAATACAGGACCGGCAAGTTTATCCCCGAAAAGAATGGAATATCGCTATCCACCTTAA